>JAPZDY010000006.1:1250222-1261914 GCA_029783645.1 Ctenochaetus hawaiiensis | reverse complement strand
AATACATATTGTTACATTTGAGAAATTCACTTTTCAGTGTTTGACTGTTAGTTGTTAATATGCAGTTATGCTTGTTTTTACTTTAGATTAATAAAACTCAATTCAACTGCAATTTGTATCTGGTGTCCTTCCTATGGTTACAAAATGAAAAATAATTCTAATGGAAAGTTATATACATTGAATTTAAGAGTAAACAACTGTTTGTATCTGTGATTGTCCCTTCAACCCCGTTACCATCTTCAACCCTGTTATGCTAGTCTCAACCCCGTCACACCTACATTTTCATATATTATTTTCTAAAAATGTTGAAAAAAACAATTTAATGTTTGTTGAATTTTGTCTAAAATATTAAGAGTTATCATATGATTACTGATTTTGATAACAACTCCTTAGTTAAACTAAATTTTTGATGAAAATGACAAGAGCGCCTTCACTTATTAGTTACATTTCAGGATTTAAGAGAGTAGAAATGTGTGATTTTATGTCATTTTTCTATTTAAAATTATTGAATTAGTATAGGGGACATCTGATGAATGTGAAAATATTGATTTCTTTAGAAATACATTTTATGATAATATTTAGAGAGTCTCCATAGTGTACATAACGGGGTTGAAGAATTACACTCACCACATCTTGAAATAATGATCAATAATAAAAGAAAACTAATGCCTAAGATGGGAAAATGTGTTTTTCTGATAGTTCAATATATATCTAATGATGTGGGATATACAAAGAAATAATACATTTTGGTAAAAAATGTGAAAATATCCAAGTCCAATTTTAACCATTCTCCTGGAATGACCCATATAAAGTTTTTAATTCAGTACAGATTAATAGGAAACATAGGTCAAAAAGGGTAATATTACTTATATTTTACCATCTGACTGTCAGTTCATTGCTCCAGCCTAGATCAGGATAACTACCCAGACTGCCAAAATATTTTGCCTTTTTGGTAACAAGTTTGTCTTCCCCAAAAATGAAATCCCTAGCACAAAATAGGAAATAAGGGATCACAGTGCCTGATCCAGTCTGGAATAGTGAGTTTGCTAGGTTTAAGCTTCTGCTTTATCATAGAGTATTGCTCTTTAAATTAGATCATGTTTTAAATTTTTCATTATTATGTGCTGTTTTATTCCGTATATCCCACCCATAGCCTGTCGGTTTCCGGTTATTAGAGTACAATCAATATGCATTATGGACCTGCTTTTCTGACACTGTTTTCTGAGACTTCTTTTATCAAATCATTCCTGGCCAGCAGTCTGCATTGAGGCAAGCTGCAAGTCACATATTATGCAATTTAGTTCTACGCAAGGAACATTTAGTCCTTGGTTGCAGCTTTTTGCCTTGGGTTTATAACTTCATTCAAGACCAGCTTGATCCTGACCTGAACTCATTCAGTGCTCTTGCCATAAATATCAAGACTCAACTACTGGAGAAGAAAAGAAAGAGATCCAGAAGAGATGTTACTTCTTTTAGCCGGAGAGGAACAAAACAACTAGCCATCTTTCTTCCTGGCATTCTTCAGGAAGAAGGATGGCCTCCTTGTGTCATTCAAAGTCCAAATTTTACAATGGTAACTCCCACATGCTGGATCATTGTTTCTTGAACCAGCTGCTCCTGTCACACTGTCACTGGTCATCCACTGGACCCCAGTTTTCTTTTCTCACCAGTCATCTTTAAGTACAGCATACCTTTTGCGTCTACTTCATGTGCCTCACTGCCCCTGTTTATACATTTCTTTGGATTTTGTCACGGGTATGCCTCCCTCTAAAGGTAGGTCCACCATCCTAACAATGGTGGACGGATTCTCTAAAAGAGTGAATACACCTTCCTGCTTAAGTGGCTTTCTGCCAAAGAGACAGTAGAAGCTATGTTGTGTCATATCTTTCATCTACATGAATTCCTGAGGGATGTTGTTTCAATCAGGGGGCCAAGTTTGTGTCCCAGTTTAAAGGTCTCATACTATGCAACATACACTTCACCACAGTTTTCCAATGAAAATATGTGCCTCCAGCCTGTTTACAGAGCTCCCCCTATACGCACCCAAAAATGAGAGAAGCACATCCTGTCTTTCTTGCTCCACATTTCAGAAAATTTGTACCCAGAAGCACCAGTCATATTTTCTTCCCTTTTCACATCCATAGGGGAGCAGCTACACCTCCAGCTAGATGACGCTCCCAGTGCTGAGTGTCTGTTCCGCCCCCTTAATCCCAGTGTGTCTACCTCACAGTCACCATTTTTTTTCCCCCTTGCTGACAGGCTATGATTGATGAACAAAGATGTTTAAGGTTCAGTCAAAGCACTCTTCTTGCTCTGTTGTTGGGTCCAAAGAGGAGTCTTCATCTACTCCCAACATCTGACCCACTGAAGACCCAGTGGGATAATTAATTTTTCATAGAAACTTCCCCACAACACTTGGTAAAGTGTTGCATGTGTGTGCTAACCATTTTACTTTGGACTGCTTAGTCAATGAGGGCCTGTACAAAGCAGGATTTGCTTCAAAACTGAAGCTTAAGGATGGATCAGTATTGACTGTCTGTGACCTTACTTCAATCCCAGGAGCAGTAAGTTTTGCCATATAGCTGCTTTATAGTATATTTAGCCAGTTCAAACTGGCATCAGCACTGCTGCTAATATTGGTAGCATCTATAGGCTCAGGCGCTAGGGTATATGTTTTTTTGGGTTGTATTTTTTTTTTCTTTCAGCCGCTTGTTGATATTGAATTTAAACGAAGAAAGGTGATTCAGCAGTGAGGAGACAGAACTCTTGACTCAGGCTTCATGTTGTAGATAATTATTATTTAATGCTTGTTTTTCTGGCTGGTCTAAACTCCTGGCACATTTGACCTCATTCCGCTGTATGTACGATAGCAAACACGCCAGGACACGCCTCCATTCCGCCTTCATTCTCAGACCTCCCGCCCCATGGCAAGCAGACCCGGCGCAAGTGGGTTTGCTATTGTACACTTGTGGCATTTGCGCTGGGTGTACGATAGCAATGACACCTGCGCCACTGGTGCACCGCGTTTGCGGTATACGATAGGGCCCTATGTCTGTCTCCAGCCCCAGATAGGCACAAAGGACTCATGTAGATTTAGACTCTGGCAGTCAGTGCTATTGACTACAAAAACCCAGATTTAAGTCTGGATAATAATTTAAAATTTAGAATTCATAGTTCTGATTTTTTTTATCAAAGTGCATGACAAAAAAACTTCTTTATTTGAACTTAATTCTTGAAATTCCAACTTTACTCCCAAATTTGGCTTTTTTCTCAAATTACAAAATACAATTTCCTTATCCATGACTCTAATTCTTTTGCGTAATCTTCCCTGTTCTGATTCCAATGGGAAAAAGGAAACTTTTATAGCAAATGTTGTTTATGGTGGTATATTATTAATGGTATGACTTTGAGCCTTTAGGTCTTAAAACATGTTCTTTGGTCGAGAGAGGAAAGAGACTCTGGGCTGAACACTGTGACAAGGGTAGGCAGTATCGGTACTTCTCCCAGTACCTAGTAGTCTATGGAGACACAGTCCTGAGGAGAAATCCTGGGCAATATTTTGGACCATGGCTTTGAAAGGACTTCACTGTTCTTGATGAATCTATAGCTGTCACTTGTATGTGACTGGGGAGGGGTTGTGTACTGTGATGTCTCAAAGTTTGAGTAAGGTCAGTTTTTAATTGTTACTATTTTTTGTATCATTTTGTTTCTCACCTGTCTTCTCGCATCAGATAACTCGCTTCCTTCACTTGTGTGACACCTACCTCTGATTGCCTGCCCGCCCCTATGTGTTTCCTTTCTGTGTATTTGGTCTTTGTATCCCTTTCCTTTGTGCTAATTCATCTATGTCATCTGAGTCAAGTGTTTCAGCAATTCCCTAATGTTGGTATCCTATTTAATCTGGTCTTCTCTTGTTTTCTTGACCTTGACCTTTTGCCGCCTTCTTTTTGGATTTCTTTGTCTTTCTCCTGACTAATTTTCTGCATATTGATCCTATTTTGGCAAGTAAGGGATAATTTATTACAAATCTCTGAGTCGTGCATTTGAGTCCTGATTTTGTTGTGGGTTTCTAGATTTCACACTTGTCAGTTTATCACACTGTACTTTAGCTCTTTTACTTATGTAAAATGGAATCTTTTACAAGGCTTCTCTACCCAAAGTTAGCTACCACTTAAAGTTAAAAATGCCCTAACATGGTATGGCCAATTTCATCTTAGCAATACAGCAAAATAGAACAAAATGAAATAAAACTAAATACAATCAGTCAATCAATCAATCAATCAATCAATCAATCAATCAATCAATCAATTTAACAACCAATCAATCAATCAGTCAATCAAACAATAAAAATAATAAATTAATAATAAAAATGCCACTAGTTAATTTTTTAGCTGATCTTGAATGAAATGTAGTTTTTTTTCAACCCTGGAAGGACTGATTTAATTTGTATGCTAAAATATTTTACTGCATTGAGAGAAATTGCTATGGGCGCCATAAAAAAATAAATGAAACAAATTTACATTTTTTACTGTAACAACTGTTGGTTTTAGATTTTACAAAGTTACATTGTGAAAATAGCATTAGTGTTTCCTTGTTGCACACTCATATTGCAGCCTTGAACTCCCAATGCTTCACCTCCTGTCATCCTCTTGGACCTCATTTTGTCTGTTGCACAGACACTAATCTTCATGTCGTCATGTTAGCTGCTGTCCTGGTCAGGCAAGAGATGAGAGCAGCTTCTTAAAAACATCTCTCAAAGGAAGATACAGGTTTATCCTGTCTGTATTTCTGATGTGCCAGTTTCCACAACTTTGAGCTGTGGATCATCGTAACCTAAATTATTTTTAGAAAATATTAAAGTGCACTAATAAAATACAATAACTTAACTGCTTAGACAACAATTGTTGTATAATTAAGTGAATAATTATATAAAGAACATTACTGCTAAGCTTAGCTAGTGTATGGTTACACATAATGGCAGCTGTTTTCTTATCATTCAAGTTATCCCTGATGTGGGCGCTGACAACTTGAGTTGATAGCATCAAATCTTTGTAGAAGGAGCCATGGTAATGTGGTCCTGTCCATACAGTTACCTGACATAACTGCTAGTTAAAGCTAGCTAGCAATCATGATGTGATAGACGATTTTTTGCATCAAATAAATAAACAAACTTTTTGGAAAAATAAACACTCAAATCTATGACAGTATAATAGGAACAACCTACAATGACAGAATCTCCTTAAGTTTGGACCATGTCTCATTTGCCAGCATAACTTACATTTATGAAGAAATCTATGACCTATCCAGTCAGATACCAGCAGGTGATCAAGAATGTGTTTGAGGAGCTGTCATCTCATTCATATTTTTACAGTCAGCGATTTTCATAATGACTTGTATTTGTAAACCAGAATTAGGTGAGCATGCAGCTTTTTAAGGCTTTCAAAAGAATGTGTTTGCATATTTTGTGTTCTCACGTAGACTTAGTTGTAAATCTACAGACTTTACAATCCCCCTCATGGACAGCTAACTACCTGCAACCATGGAGAAGAATGGGCTCCTGTTTATCTATCTACTATTAATTATGAAGATGTTCTTTCACACTTTATTTATGATGAAAAGTTACCCAGAGCCATTACTTAGCAAAATAATAGTAAGACAGAAACTGAGCCAGAAGAATTGAGATCTTGCTGTCTCTCATTTGAGCTCCACCTCTAGAAATGCAGTTAGCAGTGGGCTGGCTGTGAACTGCCAGGCCATAGCTTACTGCTTGGATCAGAAATGACACAGAACACAAAATGTAAGTATATGATGTCAAGATAACCTCCTCCTTGCTTTAGTCATGCCCCCGTCAGAAATCTTCCTCGAGATGAAAGGCATCTGTGGATGCAATTAGTGGTATCACAGTCTGCAAACTGACATGCTACAAGAGCTGATATTCTTTATTTATTTATTTATTTATTATGTTTAAATCTTACAATAAGGTTTTCTGTAAAGCATTGGGACTTTGCTCTTTTGCTCCTGACAGTGATAAATGTTCTTGAGCAATAGCAATGTCATGTTACATGTGACAATTATAGACTTAAAGGGAAGTTTCACTAAATGTAAACTTTAAGCCCTTTAATTCAAGTGTAAGAAAAGGAGCTGGAGGATGTGCAGTAGTGAAGGGCTGTATCTTTGCACTGATATGTACAGAGCAGGCTGTGAGCTTATTTTACAGTGTAATAATCTTTTACTCTTGAGCAGTCTTAACTACAAAGGCTTTGCTACTTTTTTTTAAAGCCATGCCTAATTCTTTTAGATGCTTACAATATTCTCATTGACATGGCATCTGTGTTCTCTTATATTCCTCAGCACTTCCCCATTTATAATAGATACTGAACACCAGAAATAAAGCAGACATTCAAATAACACAAACATTTATTATTTTTCCTCTGGTTTCATACACAAACTGTTTTTATGCCCATTCAAAGGCAATTTTAATTTAGATGTCACACATAACAGTCATTACAAACCATTTCATATCAACATAAGGAATGTATTTGTATGCATGTACCACTTTCAATATTTCCTGAAATTTATCATGTATTATTATTATTATTATTATTAATTGTTTCCGGTAATTTTTAATTTACTTTGCTGAACATTGCAATCCAATAGCCAGGTCTGACGCTGAAGGAAAGGGCTGAATGTGTCTGTTGTTTTAGTTTTCGGGCTCTCTTGGGCCCCCACAAACCCCCTTGAGGAAGACTGACCCTGAATGTCTTCATCACTCACCACGGCAACAACAACTTGCATCAATGATGCAATGCTTGCCATAGCAATGAGGCAGGACCTGCAGCTTATTTTTTACAATATAATAAATTAAACAGTTCTCAATGGAAAATTTGGTCAAGGGAGAGTGTATGAAACTATCTGAAACTATCCATGCAGGGCCTGTAATGCTGTTTACTTGCATACTGTGCACCTATATTTCATGAAGTGCCTGAGAATTACTTCATGTTAATTAATAATGACTATAACAATAACTATGGTATCATACATGAGCTTAATTTCAAGAATTATACTTACAGTTAGAATGTTTTGTTGATGAATCAAAAGATCTCTAGTTGTTTAAAATAATAATAAAAAAAAAGAATAATAATAATATTGATGCATAAATAAACCCTTCAATTAAACACTGCACACCTTTAAGACCAAAACCCGAAGGTGATAATGTGAGTGGCTGTCAAAGGAGATGCCACATAATAGTTTTCCATATTAACACAATGCTTAAATAACACATTTATGATGCAGCCCAATACTTCGTCAGTGTTTTTTTTGCATATAAATATGAATGATGTTACTAATGATATGCAGAATAAATAATCAGAAATGCTGTTGATTCTAAGAGAAAGAAAAATTTGCAAACTAATTTCATCACTTATTTGTTGATTAGCTGTATGATCCTGTCAGACTCTGATCCTGACTCTTTTGAGATGGTGAGTGTGCTGACATGTAGGTCTGTGGTTTCCTCTTAATATAAATCTGAATTTAAAAGGAACATTAATTATTTAAGAAATTTTAGGAGGCTTTAGTTTTAAAAAACAGGAACATTAGAGTCACAGATTTAGTCAAACAATCTATGATCGAATGCCCTGATATTTGCTGAGTGATATTTAGAGTACTCTTTTTGTAGTCTGAAGTGAAATCAGTCTCTCATTTTAGTACATGTAGTCCTCATTTTAGCCCTAGTATTGTTTTATTTTTCTCAAAAATTGTTTCTATGCAGCATTTTTATTTGCATTATTATTATTTTACTTTATTCATTGGTAGATATTTATTCATTTTTTTATTTGGTGTTAATTTTATTTGTTTATTCTCCTTTTTCATTTTGCACTTACACTTACATGCATATGTAGAGGTTTTAGCTACAAAAATGTCTTGTATAAATGTTTCATGGGATAATCAAGTTGGAGGCTATATCTTTATATATTTAAGCATATTTTATCTTTTTAAGCTAGTTAACATTTATTCAAATAATTGGTTACTCATACAAATGCCTTTACATTTTCTGTGAATTGTGCTTAACATGACACGAGACATTCTAAAAATCACATATTCCTCGAAAGGATATCCACAGAAGTTAAAAAGTTTATCCAACATTATCTGTAAATCATGGACTTATTACTGTTTTATAAGTTAGAAAAACACATCTACACATGTCTCTCCTTTGCAGAAGACAGTTTCAGGTCTGCACTGCAAAACGTAGGACAAGGGATAAGGGTGGTACAGGCATCGAATAGGAGTTGACTGGCATCTGCAGGAGGTATAATGGACGTGAAGAGGATTAAAATGTCAGCCTGTTATTGTTTGTTCAAGTTCCACTGACAGTGGCAAGCGCAGCATTATGCCGGAGTCATATGGCCTGTCAGCTAACAATCATAATACTGCATCTTTTAAACGCATTTTTATTTTTATTGATTACAATCACCAATACATTGCAGAAAAGATGCATGTGTTTGTGTGCGTGTATTTGTTAACCGGGACTGATACAGAGTAGTCAGATTGCATTCATTTTTAATCCTGAGTAACTTTGACTGAATAGACATTTGTCTAAGACAAAAACTCCATTATCACAAGCTATTTTTAATTCATTTTTTCAGGAATCCTACTAACTAGCTGGGTAAATCAATAATAGGTAGCTGTCATTGTTATCAAACTGGCGATATTGGGCGGGGATCATGTCTAATTTTTTTTTATGGTCCTACTGGAAAAGAAACCTGACAGAATTAATAAGCTGTTGAAGACAATCAGTATACACACACATATAGTGTGTGTGTCTTAGTCTTCCCGCAAGCTAAAACCTTTGGTGTACATCATTTTGTCCAAGTTTGTAAATATTGTGAACAGTTTGCAATTTGTGCAAAACCGGTAACTTTGTGGCATTGTGTTTGGAGGATCCTGTTACTGTTAACACTTAAAAAAATACTTTTGCAGCAGTGATGGTCTTTACCCATTAGGCAGAAAGTTTTTTTTTGGAAAAGGAGAGGTGTTCATTATGCTGTACATAAGAAACTGAACAAAATATGAGATCCTTTACTTACTTAACCCTAACCCTGACCCCTTGTGAAGACAAGAGTGAAAACTAAGGATTTTAATCTTTAATTTTAAGATTTTAATTCAGTTTATAAGTAGCACTTTTTATCATTTATTTTTACATTTAGTTTTACACATATAGATCTAGCAATAATAAGGATTTTGCAAGGCCATAATAATCTATGTGCCTATTAATGGGATTGTGAGAAGGTTTAAGAACTACCGAGAACTGCCTTACAAACATAGTATCTTATTTTCACTCTTGCCATAGTGCACATGATACCAGAGAAGAGAGGGAAAGACACTGCTGCCAGAAAGAAGAGCTCCTGACTCTTCTCTGCCCATGTGCTGTCAGTGTTTTTTTCTTTCTCACATGCTGTTATTAGTTCTAAATATGTAATTACGTTACAAAATAGGCGCATGCCGTGTGGCGTCAGAGTGTGTAAAATGTGCCAGTTGCATGAGTCTTACGGTCAATGCGTGACATTTGGCACTCTGACAGTCATCATCACTGGAGCAGACAGCAACAGTACAGCCAATACATGGATTTTTATAAGCGTTTCTGCTTCCATTCATGAATAACTGTAGGAGTGGAAATTAATTTTGTGCATGTAGGCCCATTTCTACAATGACTGACATAAAAAAAGAAATTGGCATACACACAGCTTTATTAATCTGATATAAAGCATGCATATGCATTTGTCTGTTCCTGCATACCATAGTTTTAGTTATAAATCTGCACAGATACTCATTTATCTGCCCATCTACACAGTCTTATTTACTTACAGTCATCATGCTACCTTGTGTCTCTATCACCTTTCTTGGTTTCCATCTCAATTTTGCAGTTTGTAAGTGTTTATTTTTTCTTTTGATTTACTTCCTGCTCTCAGTGTTTTATGCCTGTTTTTTGTTGGGGTTGGTTTTCAATGCAAAAACTTGTGGCCTTTTGTGTCATTGCCAATGTCTCTCAAATTCTTGATATGAAATCTGGGGATTTAGATCAGTGTTTAAAGCTGTGCTTCACGATCAGTTAACGGTGTAAGAACACGCTTATACTTTTTAGAGGCAGTGCATATGAGCAGAAAGGCTTTGCAAAACATTCTTGTCCTGTCACAGTTGGAAGTAAAGGTCAGTCTCACTCCAGTGTGCACAGGTAATTCAAACATAAGCCATTTTACACCTTCAAACCACAATAAAATATGTAATTAGATGTATTTGTGTCATGCAAGCTTTCAAGTACCACCAGCTTTTGCATCAAAAGCTTATTCAATACCTTTTTTCTTGAAAATGCAAATTCGTCTGTTGTTTGGATCATGGATTGGGCTCTGACAAGGAGGAGCAGAGAGTAGAGGAGACCTCAGCCTGCTGAAATCACACATCCACAGCTCAGTACTCCCTGAAAGCCTCAGGTTAGCTGGCATATCCCTACTCACTGCCGAAATAGTAACACAAGCATTTGTGCAAGATAAGTCATGGTTTGCAGTGAGTGGACAGCATTTTATGATGCACTTTTATTTGGCTTCACAGCTTTATAATAGTAAATTGTGCAACTGATTCCATTACACAGAAACAAGTATAAACAAAAATTATTTCAATAGGCTCACATTAGGATAAAATGCCATAAGCACAGGATATCTTAATTTATACATGTGGAGATTCAAACACTTTCCCAATCTACCCTGTGTTTTTGAACCCAGGATACAACTGCAGTTAGTTTATAATCTTCAAGGTCATTGGTCATTTATGTACAGCGACCCACACTACAGTTATCCACCAGGAACTTTTTCTATAACAAGTCGATTAACCTCTTTTGCTGTAAATGGAGGTGGATGAGAGGGGTCATACAGCTGACCAAAAAAAGGCTTGTCCCTCTGGAGCAGCACCTAAAAGGCCCAGAGGTCAAAACTGCCCCCTCAGTGTCCAAGCCAAGCTGCTGATCTTTATTCAAAGCTACAACTGAACAACATGCCAAAATAAAACCCTCTGCACTGACTGTGCAAAGAGTATCAAGAGGCCACAGTCTATTTTAAATATTCACCCTGGCTATTTTGCAAATCCTGCTAACCACACAGCCAAAACTGAAGCTTTTTTGGAAAGAAAAACTATATGATAGTGAGGAAAAATAAAATGTTTGTTAAAAATATACCCAAATGCTACATTTATATTCCTGTATTTTAGAGGAGAGCAAATACTTAATGAATCAGGACAAACAGCTGACTGGTGAAACTTGTAATAGATTAATGGTGCTTTTAAGGTGCCTAATTACAGCTTTCAAGATAATGAAGGTCATTGCTTGTTGTGAAGGAAACAGAGCATGACATGTGAGTAGAGAGGAGTTAATTTAACTTGAGAAATGCATGAAAGTCTTCCACTTAAGCCTTGTCCAAATAGCTTCACACTCAGTGCTGCACCTAAAGAGCTGCGGCTGATCAAGTTGAACCCCTCCTCCTCAACACCATTTATTATCGTTCCTTCCTCAACCATGGCTTTATCTGAAAGGGTTCGTTCATATTATTAAGAAGATTCGTGAGGAAACTAATACAAAAATCGACCTGCCTGCTGAGAACAGCAACTCAGAGATGATTGTCATTACTGGAAAGAAGGCAAACTGTTATGT
>JAPZDY010000006.1:1220438-1232000 GCA_029783645.1 Ctenochaetus hawaiiensis | reverse complement strand
GAGAGTTTATCTTACAGTACCCATCAGTGATGAAGATGCAGAAAAACGCCTTACCTGAAAAGAAACAGAGAGAGTGCAATTAGTTGGGAGGACGGCAAACAGAGTGCATGTTGGATTTGTAAACAGACTCTACAGACTCAATGGTTGCTCAATTGAATCAATACATGTCTGAAAAAGTTCTACATGCAGATTAATGAACCAAAATGTCATACTGTGTCTCATAAACATGGCTCAGACATCTGAAATTATGTTTCAATCACCATGTTTGATTCATTTTAAGCAGCCACTTAACTCAATTTTCTCTGCAGTCTAATATATCTTATTAGCTAAAGATCAACATATTAAAAGTTATTTTAGCTGAAATAAGACTGTCAGCTCAGTAAATGCCCAAAACCTGCAGCCCTTCTCTGACCATGTACAATACACTGTCCCAGCAGATGTCAGTGTTACTCAAGCTATTTAAAACCCAACTGATTGAATGTACAATTGAACAAAAAAGCAACTCTGATTTGACTAAACTGCCAAAATCATTTCCATAGCAAGAACACCTTCAAATTACAGGCAAATTTGTTAAAATCTAAATGCTAAGTATGTACACAAGTGCTTGATGAGCAAACTTGTAAAGATGCAAGAGAGGAAGGAGCAAGCAGCTCAACTGCTGCATGAGAGGCAATTGCCTGTAGCACGCTCAAGATTCCTATCCTTTTCAAAGCAGGGTAAGCCAATTATGCAAGGTTTGATTTAATAAGTCTTACCAGTATTTTAGTGAGTGTGTTTGTTTGCTTGTTTGTGTGAGTTTTTTAATCTTTTTCTAGAATGGAATAAAGAATAAATGCTCTCCATAATCCACACTGTCATACCTTATAAAGATATTGCAGTCACATTAGAGGATAAAAAAATTTCAGAATGAAAATTAAAAGCCACTATGCTCTCCTGTTAGATGCCGACATGGTATATTTGTCCATAAGATATGTATGATGTCATGGTTTTGACAATGAAAATGGCTTAATTGAATAACAAAATAAAAAGAATAAAATCATCAGAACAGGGAGACAAAAAACAAAAATGTTTTGAGTTCATTCTTATGAACACAAACTTCATCAGTATTATATATACAGTATATATAATTTTTGTGCCAGTCAAACAAAATCAAAGTCTAAGCTTGAATACCTTTCTGCTATATCTTATAAGTATATATCTTATATCTTATATCTTAAAACTCTTTTTGAATGTCAAAGCACAAATACAACCAGTGTAGAAATGACATGACGAGGACGTGCAGAGTGCAACAAATACAAGTACAGCAAAATTGGCAGTGATACATTTTTAAGATACAAAAAGGGGAAAAAGCCACACAAACTCTAACTGCCAAGTCGTCTACAACCCTAAATTAAGAATAACATATGTGTAACATCACTGCAGAAATCATTCATCACAGTTGTTAAAATCAGAAGTGAGCTAAAAGAGAGGATTTCATTTGTATGTACTCATGTCTGTAATGAGGTCCACATTGGCAGACGAGTGTTTCAACTCATTCCACTCGCCTGCAGCAGCAAACCAGGCGACTGTTTCCCTTCTGAACTACATGACATTTGTCTTTGATGTACAAGCACAAGGATCAGTGCAGAAAAAGCCATCTGTAGACTGTGGCAACTGTCCTGAAGAGACTCCAGGGAGACTCTAAATGAGTTCCACACTGTGTGGATGGATGGATGACGTTGCAGAAAAAGGATACTGATAAAGGGTTACATTTTTATGGAGCAGAGCTGTGGGCATTAGAAGCCGATGGTGGGTTTGACTACATTATGACTTCCTGTGACAATCAGAAAGTTAGAGAATGAAGGCACAAAGTGGAAGGAGACAGCAGAGTTATAAAAATAATATGACATGACTCACTTATAACTAGATGGCTTGTACAGACATCAGTTCTAGTATTAAGACTGGCATTATATGATCCATCACTGACTGACGATGCTATAGCACCATAATTACCAGATTCTGATACAATATCTTCACCTTTGTTTTAACTGAACCACTCACATTTTAAACCAAAGAAAACTAAAGACAAAGCAACATGCAGAAAAAGTTCCTGTCTGAAATAACAAACTGTTTTTACATCTGAGGAAAATGCTGTAGTGGTAATCACGGAGGTCAACACTGAAAAAAATGGTTTTAATCAGGTAACAATAACACAATGTCAGAATTACCAATATTGATGCAGACAACAATAATTTCTATCATTAAAAAGCAGTGGATGTGCCTTCATTATTTCTGCAAGGCCTTTAGTAATATCAAACTTTTTGAGGAATCACTTTGGTGAAATACCAAAATAATTGGAAAATGATAGAGTGTTTGTAACCTAAATATGGGAATCAAATCTTTCCAACAGCTAAATAAAGAGGTTATTACATTCAGCCCTTATCATATTTCAGATTTAAGGTTGTGTATTTTTTTCTCTTTCTTTTTTTCATTTTAATTATTATATACATATGTTTTTCAGTAAGCTGGCAAAAAATATAGCAAATCATTTAAAGTAAAATTTGGATTTTAATACTATATACCTGGACATTTCTTGCCTAAACCTCACAGCATCCAAACCCCCCACAAAGACACAGAATTCACTGGCAGTGTTTTCAGGCATTACCTTTTCTCCCTTCTGCTTCCAGTGTGTCTTTATGTTTTTTTGTTGTTTTGTTTTAATTTGTGGTGTTGCCACAGTAGCGAGCCTTCCTCAACATAGCACAGTTTACAACATTTTTATTCACAGCTGTAGCATAGCACCAAATGATTGATTTCTTTCATTCAGCCATGTGACGGATTTAACTGGGTGTAGTTTGGGTGATAAGAGCAGACAGCACAACAACAGCAGCAAAAAGGCAAAGACTGCGCCTGCATGCGTTAATGTGTTCATAACAGTGGAACACTGCACAGACAGTTCTACTCTATGATAAAATACAAATGGGTACTGATCAGAAAAAAAGAAACTGATGCATTTTAGAGATTTATCTGATTGCTTATAGAATTAATCTTTAAAATAAAACCAAGGATTCAGTAGGATTGATAATTTGGGATCGATCCAACCATCTCTAGTGTAGAAACACATCAATGAGAGTAAGAGGCAGATTGAGAAAACAGCTTCAAAGAATCTTTTAGCATCAAACAACAGTAAGCCCTGACTGTTGATCAGCCCATGCAATACTGCTGGACTTGACTGTATGTTTCTATGAATTTTAGATGTCCGATTTTGTTTAGTTTCCTGATTATTGCAACCAGCCATTGAGTGAATGATAAGCATTATGGAATGCCACACCTGTTAGCATACAAATAGGATGCTGACCCAGAAAGAAGACTAGCCCTGTCTCTGGACTGATGCATGGTCTCCCACACACTTCAAAATACAGCCTGCTTGGGGTACATGTTTATTTTATGCAAGCTTTTAATTTCTACAACAAATCTCTAATGTAGCAGTGGTAAGTCCTAAATAATGAATATGTCATTTTGATGGCAAAGTTGTTGTTTAGCAATTGCACTATATGTTAGTCATGCCATAAAGCATTAACCTCACCTTCATTAATTGGTGCCACTGCGTGGTAGATAGAGTAAAGGAAACGATTTGTCACTTGTCTCTGGATTATTAAATATTTAGTTATTCATTAACTCACCCACCAGCCTTGATAAGTGAAAACAAGAATTTCAAAGGTAAAATCCAATTTGAGAAAATCCTGTGTTTAAATCTAAGATTTAATGACTTCAGTGAATTAGTATCCTGATAAAATGGTGGTAAAAATTTGCAGTAAAATTGGAGTAAGACATTAATAGTGTGTGGTAAAAGCTTTGAACATAAATATCTTAGTGGGAGCATTTTAAAAGGTTGAAACTTTTAAAAGTTAAAGACAGGAAAATTTAGAAACAGCCTAAACTGCAGACACAGTGATGTCTGACATGTAATGTCTGATTGTCTTATTCTAATTTGAAGCATTTACTGTTAAAAAGACACACCACCCAGTATGTCAGCTGATGTCTCAGCCAAAAGGTCGCTGGCATCAAAATTTTGGCGCAGGCCAGTGTTCCCAGTGATACTAATGAGCACTAGGTGAGTCCAGGAGCCACACAGACAGCAAGGGGGCACTTCACACAACAGCAATTCTAACTTGCCTGTGGATGCTGATTCTACTCTGAGAGAGTGTCATACTAGTGTAGTATCTGCAAGGAACTTTAAAAGCAAAAGTGAATTATGCAATGACAAACCAGACACAGTTAAAGCTAAACCTAAGGCACACTTGGTGGTCACCTAAATGTCTGAAACATATTACCAAAAGTTGATCAGAAAAAAAAACCTGTATAAACTCTAACCTGGACTTTTTATGCCTTACTGAGAGCTGGCTTCACTGAGGTGTACCATCTCAACTAATGGATATTCCAGGATGTATTTATATTTGCTGAGGTTGGTTGAGGAAGAGTTAATTTAACTGATTTTGCACAGTGTGTGCACTGTGCACAGCGTTGTGTACTCTGCCTGTTAACAAGAAAAACACATATAAGAAAGTGGTGCACAAAAGCGGAGTAGTGACAGAACTGATGCGCATTATTGATAATTGTCGCATGTGTACCTGCATACTAGTTATGTGCATGCATGCTTATTAACACACGGATACTGTGGAATATATAGCAACACACTCAGGCAAAAGTTTCAAGTGCGGGCCATATTCTATTCTATTTATAAAATTGGCAGTTGGCCCGCGGGCCGTAGTTTGAACACCCCTGGTTTAATCAATTTAAATACCCCTTAGCAACAGAAAATGAAGGAACTAAGACAAAAATAATGAATGTACCTCTGATAATTCAGGAGTAGTTATTGAAATTAATACCTTTTCTGTAGTCAGTAGGACAACCAGTATGCTGAATAAGAAAATTCAAAATCTATTTCTCATTACAAAGTTTAATATGAAAACAGTCCAAAAATATGAGTGCTAAAAATAAAAAAATACAGGTATAAATTGCTTGAGCGAATGACATGACATACCTTGCGAAATTCAAAAACAAAACAGCAGCTTTCAAACACTGACTGTATAAAACACTGGAAAAACCCTCCATGATGTCACCCATTGGTTTTTGCATGAGCAAAAGTAAAGTTTCAGAAATCTTGTCTTCAGCGCCACAATTTGCCTGCGCCTGACTCCGCCCAAAGCCCGCCTAATTGACGAAAAACCAAATATGGTAAGAGAGGTGGGGCTAAGGCAGGGTCTAAGGACGAACACCACACCCACTCAGCTAACCGCCCCCTGCTAGCCGTCATCAGGCTGTCAATCAACGAGGCCACGTCCTAATTTATGCAAAAAATGTCAAATTTTAAGCTTAAATATAAAATAAGCAAATGAGTTTAAAAAAAAAATTCACCCCCCTCAGAGTTTTTATGTGATGGTAGTGAAGCTAAAAAACGTTTTTTGAACCAGGCTGTAAATATGTTTATTTCTGCTCTAAAGTTGGCCATTTTAACATGGGCTCCAATGAGAATTTCCTCCTTTTTGGAGCCAGCCTCAAGTGGTCAGCTGAGGAATTGTAAGTTTTTGTACTTAGAAGTGGGGAGTTTTCCCCTTGCTTTCAAATCTTAAAACCTGGTAAGCTAGATTGGAATGCAAATACAGAGCTACAGCCATCCACATGTTTTGAAGTACTATAAAAAATGTTGCAGGGAAACTGTTAAAAGCTGAAAAACTTGCTGAATCCTCATATTCTGCTTCACAATGACTCCAGTATTGATTTGAGACTTAACAATGAATACAAACAAAGCTCTCTCAATCTCCATTTCTTTTTTAGACATTCAAGGTGAAAATAAAAAACGCCACTATCAGCAAGGCTGATAATGTCAAGTACTTAAGAATTATCAAAAATCCACATCTAAGATTTGATTAAATCTTAATCATCTTAGTATTTTTATTTGCCCTGAGATCAAACCAAATTGCTTTTAACTCACTCAAAAACTTGTACCGCTTTGGTACACTTTTACTTCTACAATACTGCATTACTTTCTGATCACAAGCCTTGCAACTATAAATCCTTTGATATCACTTTATGATCAGACAATGAAAATCATGGATATAAAATGGGGTGTAGTATCTGTCCAGTCCTGAGAAACAATTTTTTTCAGCTTTGAAAGCTTCATGAGCTCTATTAACCTCAAGCTGATCTTTAAAGGCTTACATGGCCATGCTCTGTTATGGCTTAATGAAGTTGTATCAAGAAACCAACACTCAAACAGAGACAGCACACAGGCTGTAATGAATGGAAACTGTCACATAGCAATGTGCAACATTTCATTTGGACAATTAGTCTTGTTTTTTAAAAAAGCAATGTTACCAGGTTTAAACGGAGTAGTTGTTGCAGTTGTTTTTTTATCCAGTCACTTGAAAACTCATTAAGCCAAAACAGTTATTTTTCCCCAGTTACATGACTGCAACCAGCACAAATAGTGAGGAAGTTTGCAGTGAGAGCAATTTTAAGACAAGATTTTGTGATGATTAACATTTCTTCTTAACTCTAGCAATGATAGCATCTACACTGACTCTGAATATTTTGTCCAATACACATTTATGTAAAAACAAAAAAATTAAAAGGGCTGAAAACTACACCATGCTTAAATTGTGATTCTGTTACATGTATAAATAATTGTAATAAGTGAAACCATCATTAAAGTCTTATGCATTGTATGAATTAAGTCAATTCAGATGTAATTCGGTGCCAGTTGTATGAATGAATGGGAAGAGGTTGAGGATGAGTAGGTTTGAGGGGTATTCTAGACCATTTCCATTATTATTGTGCTTTAAAAACATATACAGTGAATTCATTCAGAGTTAAAAACAACTACCTTTTTAGATCTGATTTGCTCCTTTTAGTGGGGGATACCATTTAGTACGGCGGAGCATTGATAACCATCAATTCTAAATAGTTCCAACCAGACATTAACCACAGCATGAAGCAAATTTGACTCTGGTCAGTTGGGTTTGGAATGATGTCAGTTGGGTTCTCCAACCCACCCCACTTAGGGTGCATTTAATTTTTTCTTGCCTGCAACAGCAAAGTTGTCGCTCCCAATCCCCAACTTTAACTCCCTGTGACTTCTTTCTGATCACCCAACTGAAATTCAGTGTCCTGCAAGAAAAGTTTTCGATCCGAGGTAAAATCACAATTACCTGCAATCCAGTGGTTACAAAATAACACATGCAAATTAGGTATGTTGCTTAACTGATTTTTCTTGAATCAGTATTTATTAAAGTTATGGGTAGCACTTGCTACATGCACATTACTGAACAGCCTTAACTTTCATGCTTTTATGATTTCAGGAGGAGTCTCGGAAATTTTTAATCACCTAATACTTAGGAGAAATGAATGCAGATATCCTGACCTTTGTGTCTGTTTAACAGTGTGACTACAAAGACACTACATCCTACACTTCATGTTACTGTGCAACTTCATGTATTTTTGTTAGTCACCAAACTAATTGTAATACAAAATATAAATAATGCATTACTAATTGTGATGTGAAATATCAGACTGCCCTTTTAAAATGAGTTGATTATACAAGAGACTCAAGGGGACATGCAAATAAAAGAAACAAACATCACTACAATGCTTCTGACCAAATAAAGAAAAATGTATGTGAGGCAGATGTCACCTGGTTGTTTTCTCTGTAGAAAATGTCAAAAGAAGAAGGATGACATGTATCTAATTGTTTCAATGCATTGTTTGTTCCAGTGTGTCATCCAACCAAGTGAGAACAGATTGCAGGTCCTGGAACACACCTGAGACCGTTGGATTGTTTTTGGCTACGCTGGCAGCTAACAGGAAGCTTGACCTTCAGGGGAAGCAGAGGAAAAAACATACTGTGGCAGTTTCTCTAGATATCATCCCTCTTTTGATGGGAAATCATATTATAAGAGGCGTACGCATTACCTCAGTGGGTAAATTGCCAATTTATGGGTATGTAGTTAATTTTTTAGTTGAGAAGAAGGTAATTACCACCCAGGCATGAAAGAGATACGTACGTAGGAGGCGTTCATTAAAACAGTTTGCTTCAAAGGGACAGAGTGGCACCCAGTTCAGGTGTAGGATGTAGAGTGGTATTAAATGTAAGAGCTAAACTTCAAAGCATGTGCTTCCTTTAACTAAAATGAAGTAAAGATTCACAATGAATTACAAGTTCAGAGCAGGAGAGATTGAGACTTTGGGTGTTAATAGCATGTCATGGAGGTTGCTGCATGGGAAACAGTGTTAGCTTCTTCACCATTCTAAAAAAAAAAAAAGACCAAAAATTGTAAGGTGGGAGGTTTGTATTTCTTTTAGCTCCTAAGGGAAAAAAAATAGTCAATCTTATTGCTGTAGCTGTTGACTTTTCATACTCAACATTTTTTTTCATATGTAGCTAAGATCTACTCTCTTCACTTTAATTGATTGTTGAATTGTGAAATGCTCGCTTAAGTGTTGCTACAGCTGCTGCCCTGCTACATTGTCTCAGACTTAGTCTGAGTGAAAGGGTCAGAAAAAGTTTACAATATATGGCATGTTTGTTAAGGCAGTTATTCAGTCCTGCATATTTTAATATGAAAAAAGGTAGCACAACATAGCCTTCATAGTGTTTTCAAGGTTGCCAAGCAGTGATCCAGAAAGAAAAAAAAATCTAAAATGAAGCAGGATTTAATTTTGCTAAACAATATTAAGACAAATAAAAGTTTAATTGAAAAAAAACATACTCAGTAAATTTAAACAATCTAAAATTACCCTAAGCAGGCTTAAGAAATGTGAACAAGATTTTAGTATAAACTTTGAACAAATACTGTTCCTAAATACTTTTCCAAAAGTAAATACAATTCCTTTTTTACATTGTTAGTGATTAAATTAAAATTCTAATTCAAATAGTTAACCAGCATAACATAAAAGACGAATGGCAACTTAATCATAGTTCAGTAAAGAGTAGTGAAAGCAAAAGTTGTTTTATTATTACACCTGTGCTTTTCCCACTATGACCTATGACCAAAAAGGTATGCAGTATTAAAAAATGTATAATCACAGAAAGAACTTAAAGACATCTAGGGCCCTATCGTACACCCAGCGCAAACATGGTGCGCCAGTGGCTCAGGTGTCATTGCTATCTTACACCTGGCGCAAACATCATTTTTGTCACAAGTGTAAGATAGGAAATCCACTTGCGCCTGGTCAGTGCGGAATGGAGGCGTGTCCTGGTACGTTCGATATCGTGCACCCGGCGCAATGAGGTCAAATGCGCCAGGAGTTTAGACCAGCCAAAACCTGATCTAAATGGAGGCGCAAATGTAAAACAGCCTAGACCACAACCTGCTCACACTCTTCTCCACAATCACCAACACCTTTATTTTCTGTTTTTGCCTCTCAGCAGTGTAAAATAATCAAGTGTGCTTTGGACATATTTAGTGAAGTTAGTAAAGTGTCCTTTGAAGATATTTTTGATCACAAAATATGAAGTTTGAAGTAAACAGCGTGTGTATGGGAGTGTGTGTATCTCGCATTTGGCTAAGACGCACATACCCCTTTCATTTATATGACACCCCCCACATACAAGTTAAATTTCAAATTAGAAGTGATTGTATTCATAATGCCAAATTAATCTCAATGGACGGGACAGGATCACAACTGTCAGATCGTCTTTAACAGATCAGTCACTGATAGTGGCAGCAAACTTCCTTGTCCCTGTCAGTGTATTTATTTGATCAGAATAACAAGGATTAAATAATAATTATCCATAACATGAACCCTGAGACAAGAGTTCTGTCTCCACCACTCAATCGCCTTTCTTCGTTTAAATTCACTATCAACAAGCGGCTGAAATAAAAACAGTCTGTCAACCATTAACAACCTCATGTATTTGATTCACAAAATGAATTTAATTTTTTAGGTGTGTGCGTGTGTGCCTGCGTGTGTGCGCGTTTGCCTGCGCAGACGAAAATATATTGTAGAAATAGATGTGACAAAATATGAAAATGTTTGCTTTCTAAAAGATTTGACTTAAGAGGGAATCAGCTGAGAGCTGTCTGATACAGTACATTCATTGAGCGTTGTCCCTGTCCAGCCGAATAAACGAATGAACAAATGAATGAATGGATAAATAAATAAATAAATCCTTGTAGTTCAGCCGTGTTTTGGTCGGGTGTACGATACCAATACGGCATGCGCCACTGACCAGTCTTTAAAGGGAATGAGAGCGGATTCTCTGATTGGTTTATGCATTTTTGGCCAGAGAAACACCCATGAAACACCTATGAATTGATGAGATGATGCTACACAGCTGATTGGACTGCAGGCTGTGCGCCAGTGGCGCATTGGGCAGGGAAGAGCAGGATTTCGCTGCTGCTCCTGGAACAAGGAGGCAAAGGTTGACCTGGAAACTCCCATGAATTAATTTTTAACTCTCCCCGCCACTGGCGCACGGCGCAAAGTGTACGATAGGGCCCCTAATGTTGATCCTTTTTTTGTGTTTACTATTTAATGGGTGGTAAAGAATGTTAGGTTTAGACTGTTGAATGTGTACACCCTGCTGCTTTGACTGTTTTTGCTTTTTTTATACAAAAACAAACCACTGAACTACTGATTGAAAATTGTTTGCCACAAGCAAAACTAAGTCTTCCCACCTGTACTAACACAGCTGTTTCTACAAGACATTGATTAGAAGTATGTTTTCACTCTACGTAAAATTAGGCAAACCAGCAATGTACGTGCACTTTAAAATGCAAATTTACAAAAAAAAATCTCTTCTCTGCTGTGCTAAAAAGCAGCAGTTGGAAACAAGCACAGGTCTATACAGTCATTATTGCTGATTGCTGATGAACTCTTGATTTGCCTTATAATTAGAAAAGCAGAGCACCACTTGTAAATGTGAATATTTACTGAAAGCTGATACACAATTTAAGTCCTAGTAACTTTATCTGCTGCTGATTTGATAGTTTAATCAAAGGTGGTGATAAAAGTATGTAGCATTTAAAAATGCATAACAGTTCATTCCAAAACACACCAGTTATTTAAAGACAGAAAGGCTTGCTCTCCTGACTGAAACAACATGACTGGAACACACCACAAAATTTAAAGCTTGGTCAGACACAAACAGAGCCATTTTATCTATGAGGGAACAGGACTTCAAATGAGGATCAACCAATATTGTCAAGCAAAACAGATCATCATCATCAGGAAAACAGCAGCTTTGGTAGTCTTGGTGAGCCCTCAGTCATCAGCTTCTGACCCCAAAATTTTCTTAGTGAAGACCTGAAGCAGAAGCTCAGATCCTTGTAGAAAGACTCCAAGACATCAGTGTCTTTCCATGAGGGAGTCTGGTATGTTTTTTTCATTTGTTTGTTTGTTTGTTTATTTTTGTTTTTGATTTTTTTATCCGCTGAAAACCTTGGCAATAAAAATGTATCACTGCATAGTAAGGCCTCCACCTTATAATAATTAATAATAATAATTTTATTTGTATAGCACTTTTAAAAACATAGTTTACAAAGTGCTTTGACAAGCATTCAGCACAAAATAATAAAACAC
>JAPZDY010000006.1:1182753-1200277 GCA_029783645.1 Ctenochaetus hawaiiensis | reverse complement strand
TTAAAGCTAAACTTTCCGTTTAAAAGTCCCTTTTCTGTATCCATTTCTGCTTTGTAACCGTTTGCAATGTTATTTTAACGCCACTTCCTATTAACGCGTTAACTTCGACAGCCCTAATAAAAACCTGTTGAAACACGAGATGCAGAGGGAGATGCCCCAACAGTTTGTATGCCAAACATCAACACTCTTTTATGTCATTCGGCTTGCGAGATTTGAAATAACCTTTGATGTTTAACACTATGAATGCAAGGATATTAAAGGTAGAGTCAGAAAGCTTTCGGTGAGATTAGTAGTGGATAGAACATAGGGACTAGACCATTACTAGCCAAGTCATTCAAACTGGAGGAAGTTTGTTTCACACATTTGTGCATTGAGTCACAGGCCTATAAGTTACTGTAAGTAGGTAGATAGCTGAGGATAGCTAAGACTAAGGGTTAGGGTTGCTACAGTTATCAAATTTTCCCACAAACTAATGTTAATAAGCTTATGATACCAACAGCAATCCTATCAGTACACTGTCTTTCTACATGAAAAAACGCACACTATACAGCGCAATGTTAAGTTACTGCTAATGATTACTGCCAATGCAAACTGAGCCTTTTCAACAGCTGCAGCTTCACATTAAGAGCATTCAACTGGAAAAATGTGTGTTTACTTTTATTTTGAAGTAGTCTACCCACAGGTCAGTAAGTTAGCCTAGCTAGTTTACAGCTATCAATCCCAAAAATGTGTTATGGAGCAAAACAATGCTCCTTTTCAGCAATTTTTGACAGCACATAAATTTTAAATAGGCTCGGGAGCAGTTTTATGTTGTCTGTGAAAGTAGTGGAACAAAAGGAGATGTTACATTGAGGTGAATTGGAAAGTCAAGCTAGCAAACTTCTTTCATTCAAGTTTTCAAATTCTATATTAGCATTAGAAATATTGTAAAGTAGATGCTTTTGAGTTTCGCTTTGACAACTAATCTTTTGCCTTTGTCCCGATGAAAGAAATGTCACTGCATCTCCAGCAACTCTGCACTGCGGCTAAACCGCTGGCCTTGCACAGGTTCAGCTAGAGAGGCCTGCAGCAGAAGATAATTGTATCATCAGTCATATAGCATTGATTTTTAAAAAGCCGAAATGATGGTGGGGCTTACGGGCATGTAACGTAATCACCCCTGTGTAACACGGGGAACACTGACTACCACGACAGGCCACTGCCACATATGAATGTGATGCTGCAGGTGGTCTGTGGGCTGGGTGGGTGTGTTCTAGGAACTGCTGTACGGGGCAGGGGGTGTGCGCAACTGATGGTGTTAAGCCCAGGAGGAGGGGCCCTAATTTGAATGTTGTGTTTACAGGCTGCAGTGAACAATGCTACTGATTCTACCTTAGAGGCACCAAAGTACAACTAGCATTAAGAAAGTTGTGAAACTACATAGACTGATATACAGAAAATATACCCAAATATGTCTTACTTGAGTGTAGGCAAGACTGACAAATAACTGACAAGACTGAATAAATGTTTATGTTATATAATAAGTGAATGGCAATTTGTTGATCTATTAACTAACTGAAGCCTTATTTTAAACTTGAAAATTTGTCTCTGAAAAATAAAAACCTAAATGGTTGTCCCTCTTGTCAGTATTAGTTTTGTCACCTACATGTAGCCATAACTTGCTGCTTTTACTTATCGTACATCTGGTGTCTTCAGAAGGCAACATGTTGCATGATATTTATTGTACTGGGAAATAGAAATCTAATCAAAGGTTCCATAATATATTTTTTTTCTTTGTGTACATTTATATTTACCTCCCCAAACACCTTTTCTGATAGAAACCACTCATAAACTGTTATGTATGCTGCCCCTGCATTATATTCCATAATATCTTTTTTCATAAACACTGTGTGACTGAGCTGATTTCCCCAGTTATATTACAAAAAAGGGAAAATTGTTTCCAAGTCCCCTGTGTAATACATTACATGTCTCTGAGTATTCTGAGCCCAACCTACACCAATAACTTCATGTGCATACCCACAAAAACTCATTAAAACATTAAAGCATACACAAACACAAATATACACAATAAACCTATCCCAAAAGCACACTTGGTAAGATAGCATGATATGCCTCATTCTGTCTTAAATAGAATGTTGGATCTCAATTGCCAAAAAAAGGAGAAGAAAACAAGCACACCACTTAACATTCTCAGATTCAAAATATTTTAAATCAAAAAGACTGAAGGCATGCTCAAGGCATGCTTTACTATTGCTTATAAAGCACCGGGCCTCATTCATCAATACCTTCTTAAGTATTTCCTTAAATTCTTTCTTAAGTTGTTCTTAAGAAAACTTCCCAACAGATTCATGAATGTGTTCTTAAACCACAGCATTGTGGGCACTAGTGTTCCTAGATTGATGAATGCCATTAACTGAAAGTGTGTGTCAGTTTGCCTCAATTAGCAAAGTAAAATGCCTGAAAATGCCCTTAAAATGGGTGAAAGGCCATTTGCAGACACAGAAGTTACAAAGAGATATCACAAGGGAAATTCATGAAAATGTTAAAACAAAAATCTAAACACAGATTAGCAGATTCAAAACGCAAAAATAATTTTAGTAGTTCTGAAGTGGAGGCCCTGCTGCAGGAAATAAGTCGCAAATGAGTGGTAATATTTAGTAGTGGTCATTCTGAATATAAAATCACACATAAAAAAGATGCATGGAATGCAATCACACATTCAGTGAATGCAGTATTGGGAGAAGGGTGCACTAAAGATGAGGTTAAAAAGAAGTGGTTTGATTTAAAAACTGAAACCAAAAAAACATTAGATGAAGAATACAGAGCACTGGAGAGGGACAGGAGGCAAAGAATCGTCTGGACTAGCGCACTGGTCACATCAATGGAGATACAGCAATAAAAAAAAAATTATATATACTGTATTTATTTACTTGTTTTAATAGAGCCCCCATACTTCCTGTTGGAACCCTTTTAAGCTAAAATAAAATTAATATATTGTCAGAACCATTAACAATGACTTAGTATTGTTATTTGTAGTATTGTCTGGGGAGCAATCCTAAAACATTTATTGTGCAATTAGCCATAGTTAATTTGAATAGAAATAAGGGGGTAGCTGGTGTTACAGCAATAGTTTGGACCAGTACTGGATAGTGATTGATAGATTGTTTCAAGGTAAAACAAGTGCCACTGAATGTCCCTGGGTTAGAGTTATTGTAGTTCATTATTATGATGCTGATTCACAGTCACATTATCCAAATGTCCTTAATATCATTTTCACAATACCTGTGGCCTTAGCAATATTTTTTCAAACAGACAAAACCTTTTCATCCCTGGCATACACGACTCCTGTGAAACTTTCATCTCATCAAACTTTAAAGAAAAATGAAGGACATCAATCCCTTCTAATGTGCTCCCCTCAAAGCATGTTCTTGACATAAAGCACTTCCAGATGTGATTCCAGCTCGCAGCGCAGAGCCTGGCCTGGTGCCACAGGTGTTTTAGACCTCAGTCAAATGGAGGCTGCTCTCCCATGTGGAGTCAAACATGATTAATGAATCGACTTTCTGACAAGGGTGACAGGCCAGGTCGACAGCTGATGTCTCCCTTATGATACATCAGTCACTGCACACAAGACAAGGGCATTAGACATCAGCCTCCCGGGAAGTTACTGTTACATATGTGAACTAAAATAGACTTATCAATCTGACTGCATTTATTCATTGGGTTTTAGTTTGTAGCTCAAATGATGTTATTCCCTTGATGTTATGCAAAAAATGTATGATCAGTTAAGCTCTATATTACATGGAGTCCCTCAAAAAGTAAAGACAAGTGTACATGTCCATGATACTGTGATAAGAAATTGATTCAGGTCATACAGTCTGAGATGATCCTATCTCCTGAAAGTAACTGAAATTATAGTTTCTCTCCCTTCTCATTGAAAAAATTTGGGATTTATGAGTCACAGCCCATGTGTTCTGCCCCCTACTGTTGCTTAAGTTGAGTGATGACTGAGCTATACACATCAAGATGGCTGTATATTTTAACCATTGACTGGTTTGATTGAAAATTATACAAGGATACAAGGAAGTTTATTTGTCATTATACAACAAGTTGTATAATGAAATTAAAACGTGGTTCCCTCTTGATAATAATGTTGATGCTTTTAGATCCACCTTGGGATCAATATCACGTTTGATATCATATTTCTTGATAACAGAATCAGTCGAACAGCAAATTGACAAAAGTGTGAAAATCATTATCAGCGTTAACAGTCATGTAGAGTCATTTATGAAGTTTTTTTTTAGTTTTGTCTATGTGTATGTTAATATAATATAATGTAAGGATATTTCTATTTACTAATATTATATTTAAAATTGTCAAACTGTGAAATAAACATTTATAAAAACTCCATAATGTTGGTAGTACCAAAAAAATCTTTAATTTGAGATGAACATGGTTTTGGTGGGGAGTTATTTTAATGCATGGGTCTAATAGAATCATTCTCTTTTGGTTTTTTGTGCAATTTGGTGCAGGAAGGTAGGCACCTTGTCCTCTGACTGCTGACTGTTGTTGATCTGAAAAGCATCACCATAAGCTATCTTAAATTGTAATGAGTATGTCCAATATTTCATGGCATTCAACTACTCATTGAGTAATATGATAAGCAAAGAATAATTAATAGATTAAATGCTAATATGAAACAGTCATTAACTGCAGCCTCAAAAGAAGAAGTGTGTCTCATCAACATATGCAGTTTAAATCCCAGGCATTTCACGCTCAGGCCATATTTATCTGAAAAAAAGTAACATTTCAGGAAAACAACAATCACTGGTTATTGCAACTGAGGAATGTCACCATAAATCATATAGGACTCATGTCTATTAGTATGTCATCACTGTGCCTTTGTCTGTTTCTTTATTTCTGTTGCTGTTAGTTTCACACTGGATCATTACACTTTCAAAACTCTTGAAAGCTCTGGAGGTCTGATACACCTTCCTCACTGACAAGTTTGAAAATTAAAAAGTTAAAATATCAGTAATGGCGGAGAGAGGATTTGCAGAAAGGAAAAAATGAGGAAAAAATAGCTGGTAAATAGGCTACTCTCATTAAAATGGGGTCAGACAAATATGCTTGCTTTATGTAAATGTAAGTTTGTTATTATTGTAGAAACCAAAACGATGAAAAATACTGTTCAGAATTATCTTCAGAATAACCTCAAGGGCACTGCATGCTCAAAAAATATGCTGAGAGCATAACATGGCAAATTCAAGCCCAACAAGCAACAACTGGTGGGCATATTGTGCTGCATGTAACATTACTTCGTAACACTAACCTTCGATGGATGAGACATATCACAGGAAATGCAAATCTGTGATAACTAGCACTGACTGATTATTGAATCAGACTAAGTGATTACATTGCTGAATTGTGATTCTGTGATTGTGACTCTAAATAACATAGCTTGGTTCAGCAATTACTTAGAAACAGTTATCATAATTAAAGTAAGCTAGCAAACAGTGTAATAGTTGATGCCAAACTCTAACCTAATGTACATTTTGAGTTTAGCTTATGGCGTTTGTTTTTTTTTTGAGTAAATGTAGTTGTCTTTTTCTCTTTAGCAAAGCATTTTAAATATGCAATATGACTAAGACATCCCGAACATTGTACCAATGTAATAATAATAATAGTAATAATAAAAATAATAAAAATAGCAGTAGAAGTAGTCCAGTGGTAACTCAATTTACATCGACTTGTCAAACTATCTGGCAGGGCTTTGAAGCTGAACTTTGTGTGTGTTTCTGCTCACCATCAACAATGTTATTGCTGCATTGCCTCCCTAAACTATGTGGCAGGCTGGAGGTCATTATCCCGTATGTGCATACGTTAATCACACTTCAAAAAAAATTGTGGCTTTTAAAGGAATTTTTCTAATTTTGACAGAAATACATAAATATATTCATATGAGCATTGTGCCCAACTTAAACTACATTTTAAACTTATTAATAAGTCATCAATGACAGTAAATACTAGATTTGTAATCTATTGGTGTTTATTCATGTCCTGGTGTGTCTTTTGGGCTTCATAAAGCCCTCAAGGGGGTAATATGTGTGGTAGTATGTTGAGTTGTCTGTTTTGTATACTCTTTGCTCAGCAGCTGTCTATCCAGTGTGATCGTATTTGACTGCAAATGAACTCCTGTCATGGAATGTCTTATAAAACATTTTTGCAACAGACTCAACCAGTGAAAGCTAGTTCTTGTAATGAAGTTACCAGACTGAGTCTTCACATTGGAAAGATGAGGAGACCTGAGGAAGACCCCTCATTTGGTAAGCTAACTCTGCTGTGACTAGGACCATAAAAAAATGACAGTACTAGAGGTTGTTGGTGACTTCTTACAGTGTAACATGACTTGTTAAAGCCTGTCATATGTACATGTTTCTTCACCGGTGTGGAAACAGGAAATCCAACACATTAGTTAGTTAGTTCGTCAGACAGACAGACAGACAGACAGACAGATAGATACATAGATAGCATATACCTTAATTACTTGAATCCCAATTAATTTTTTAGTAGTTATAACAGTAAGAGTGGTAAAATCATTTATATGCAACATGACTAATGTTTGGCAGAATTTCTATACTCATAAATTATATTTCTACTTTGAAGTGGCAGCACAAGATGTATGACCTTTTCAAGAGGAAATTCATGCAGATGTCCCCTGACGTCTCTCAATGCTGTTTAGAGAAAATGACATTTTAAGCTCTATAAGATACTCAGAGAGTCCAGATCATGTTTGTCTGTGTTAGGTTGTCTATGCATTATGGGAACAGACAGCAAATGAGAAGTTGAGCAAACTGTGTCCTAGTCTGTACTCATTTAGAACTATGTTCCTGCAGAGTTGAAAAGGTCACTACTGCACTCAAAGATGCTCCAAAATGTTTCAGACTTCACACTTTATCACAAGAAGTACACAGTATTTTGGTTGGCCTTTGTATAACAAATTATTATTACTTAACAGATAAATGGTCTTTCAAAAGTAAGGATGACTATTATCTGCCAAAATTTGCTTGCCAAACAAATAAAATGCAGTAAGCTTTACAGTGAAAATTAGTTCATTTAATTCTTTAAAAAGGACTGGCAGGGAATATATAAAACAAAATTATCTATCAGATATTACTTATCCATTTTTTATTCAGATATGCCACAGTTAAATGCTCAACGTAGCTAACTTGTAACATTTGTCAAAGCTACGAATAAAAAGTTAAGTGAAATATCCTCACGCATGCTCCATTATTTATAATGCCATCACTCCCATTCCTGTGGCTTACTTGATTTTCACAACTCTGTTGTTCAAGCATTTACAAAACCAGTAAAACATCAAGCCTCATGAAGACATAAGAAATTACTTACTGCCTTTTGTATTGATTTATTGGAACACTAATGAAGTGAAATGCCTGTGAGACTTTCAAGTCCATAATTGTGCAATTTTTTTGTCTAAACATATGTCCATTTATTGCTTTAGAGTTAATTGATTGTATAACATTGTAATTCAAGCTTTGACAGTAACCATTCAGAGGTCTGTGCTTCAAACCAACTAGAACATACCAAGGAAATGTTCCAGCGATCCGGCTTCACTTTACCTAACATCCTCAGTCACACTTGGCAGTCCTACTGGCTGGTGATCAACTCAGTAAGTCAACCCAGGTTTGTCCTCTTTAGTTTTCAGCGCATGCACATAAAAAAGGTGGTGTAATCAGCGTCAGACCAATGTCAGATATGGACAAGTCTGTGGCAGTTGGTGCTCCTGGCAGAGCAGCTGATTGAAATAATACAAGCTAAAAGCAACACTGCAGCTTCCAAATACAGGGAGGACTGTTGGCAAAAACTTGCTGACTGTGAAAATGCATAGGTCATAATAAATAATATATAAATCAGATGCGTATAATATCACTGCCCAATCTTGTAAGCATGTATCTGACAATGATCAGATCTGTGTATTCCCCTAAATTAATGTGTTGCTTTGATGTGGACAATTGTGGCGTGTCTAACCATCTCAAACACACAAAAAAAAATTGAATCTCAGCACATTGTAAAGCTCCAATAACTTGTTTTTGTATTGGTCTGCCTGACTTAGTGATGTTGCTTATCTACTGGTCCAACACCCTATGGCTCATATGGCTCATATGGCTCTAAAGCTGACACATGTATCTCAATCCATCTGATGAGAATCTATGTCTCTCATATAGATATTCCTCCAAGTATGCAAATGAATTTTGTCAGCCTCAGAAACCTGAGTGATTCCCTGACACTCAGCTTTATGAGCTCTATAGGGTTGTCCTCAAACAGTGATGCTATTTTCTGAGAGCACTGATTGGTCAGAGGGTGGTGCTTCTAAACCCAGTGATCTCAATCTCGAACATAACTTGCTACCTACCAGGTTAACCATTTTAGCCGTTTAGCATATACTGATATGGAGATAGTCTTCATTAAGAACTGAACCGCCATTGTACAGTTGAACCCAGGGTTTAACATGAAGTTACCTCAGTAACCCCAGATTCTTCTTTGTAGTACAGGCCCCAGGTCTGGCACCTCAGGGATTATTATTGTTTACATTTAAGTTAGAGAAGTAAGCTTTTGTCGTAAAGATTACCGAAAATCTTTTTGTAGACCCAGGAAAAATAACTGCACAAAATAAATTTTTAATTATCTGCAAACAGAATACATTTTTTTGCACCTGTTTCCAAAGAGACTGAAAAAGAAAGTAACAAAACTTCACATTCTCTGATGGTGTGATCATTTTTGGGACGAGATATAGGGATATATCTGTGAGAAAAAAATGCTTAGCTCCATATAATGTCAGTACGTGACAGGTACAAAGCGAGACTAGGTTTTGCCTGGTTCTGATCCATAGGAAATGTCTTCAATGCTTGTGTCTTATGAATAGACAGAACACAGACCAAAACCTAAATTGTGTATACTGATGCATAAAAGCTATTTCTGGTGATGCTTTAAAAAGATGGGTAAATATACAGTTTGGAAAATTTCCATATATGTATTTGCTGAACTGTTACAAGCTGCTATTCTATTTTATTTTATACTATGACCAAAATGTCACTATATATAAAACAAGGCTGAGCTAGTACGTGTACCAAGACCAGTAACACTTGTCCCAAAGCCTTCTGCTCTACTGGGTCATCCTTTCTGACTTTGCCTTGCGGAAGATGTTCCTCTTTAACGAATATGACCTCATCATTGCCCAACAGAAGTCCGAGTAGCACCAATAGCAGTGACACAGTGTTGAGGGGCTGGTGCCTGCATTGCTAAAGGCAAATTAACACCAAATGAGATGTGACAGCTGAAAGAAAAAACAGGCCCAGCTGATGGGGCTAAAATGAGAACAAAAGGTCTTTTGTATCATTATATTTTCAGAGTGGGGTACAGTATGAAAAATAGGGGTGAATATATAAACTCTGAGCTGTGAAAAGTCTCAAAGCATGCAAAGATTAGGTTTCTCTAATTAAATCAATTTATTAATTTTTATATATTTATATATATATATATATAAACAGATTATGTACAGTGTTTATGGTTTGTACCCTTCAATGACCTTGTTATTGTGAAGTATGAAAAACAAGTGGCTTTTCATTCAGCTCAGGGCTCGTCTGCTAGTAAAAAGATCTGAGCTGCCCCTGTGATGGAAAGGGGAGAAGAGTGTGTCTGTTTGTGTGTGTTTGTGTGTGTAGGTGGATGGGTGGTGGTATGGGAGTTGTTAAAGGAGTCAGTGCTACTCAGGGCTCTACACAGCAGAGTCCCAAACTGGTCTGTTTTTTGTTAATATGTGCTTAGACACTATCACAACATCAAAATTCTTTGTATTCTGCATCTTCTTGTCTCCTCCACTACCTTGCCCTATGACCCTGGAGGGCATATGGAAAAGTTTTATTTATTTATTTATTTTTCAAATTATGTGAACCCAAATACAGTTGTCCCTAGAGAGGAGAGAGACAGTTCAAGCAGTTCTCCCCCAGCTCTACAGTGTGTGCCTTTCAGGTCCACTGTGCTACTGCCAACAGCCAGCAGTAACACCTGTGCCAATTAGAACTCATGTACCACTCCAAAAAGTCATTCATCCTACTCCTTTAACTACCACGGGCAAATCTGGTTGAAAATGTTGTTTCATCAATAATTAGTGGCAGTAAGAGCTCTGATGACCACACACTGACTTAGATCTGTGATAAAACAGAAAGCTATTTCCTGCTTTTCAAACTACAAACAGCAACACAGCTTTCATCAAACTCATATACATACACACAGACACATGTACACATTGCAAAATTCAAGCAATACACACAGACTGACACATACACATGATAAAATAAGGCAATTATTTGTGGCAGTCCTAATTTAAAACTTGACAAAGCCTTCAAAATAAGAAGCGGGGTCCTTTTTCTCCCTCATACTTCCCATGAGTCTTAGCTGTAGTTTTTTGCAGCTTTTTTTTCTCTTGCATCTGCTGCTCCAAGCTTTCCACTGATTCAAAGTACTCACAAAGCCTCTTATTTCCAGTAGGTAGATTTTCCTGCACTCAGTAGCCAAGTGAGTGCATGAACCTTTTCTTGTCAGGAGCGTTATCCTGGCTTTGCTCCACACACTCAGCTTAGTCAGGAGAACTGCCCCGGTTTCCCTAGACCTGAATGTTGTTCACCTTCCTTTCTGATGTGAAAGAGTGTTACTGCTGATCTGTGCTTCCACTTTTCATCTCCTCTTTTCTCACTCAGGGAATGAATTTGTCAAGCAGGTGGCCTTCCAGGTTTTTACCTCCAGACTTCTCTAGCATTTCTGCCAATTCTGTTGGTACCAGCTTGTATAACCATCTGTATAGTCCCATACTTCAAACAATTATTATTGCATATTGTACAAAGAAGTCGTATTGTAAGCCAGAGACTGGGGTTAACATCCTGAGTACTGCCGTTAGATCTAGGCAACAAAAGATCTTTGGTTAAGGCTGAGGAGAGATGGTGGTTTGGATTAATTATTAATAAAAAACAGTGTTTCATGCTTCAAGTCACTATTGACTCTTTCTGTGTTACACCAAACCATGATCTCAACTAATCCCGCTAACACTGCAGTGAATGCCGGCACATTGACAACAACATTAACTGTTTGTAGATACTGTAAACAGCAGTCTCCTGTTCCCAAATCTGAAGTCAAAGTAGCACTGCTGAGTAGTCTTTACTGATCAAGTCACTCTTGTTTGGGGATTGTACTACAACATTAAAAGGTGTCATTCATACGTTATACTAACAACATTGCACCTTTACAAAGCTCATGCTTGCAGAGGTCACAGTGACTGCCTTGTAACAAGTACATTTGGTTTGAAAAGACTCAAGTTATTTTAACATTAACTGACCAAGGCAGTTCTACAAGTTGTGTTTTACTATTGAAAAAGTCTGTGAGACATCAACAGTGTGGACCTGAACTCCAACTGACATCTGTTCCTCTGCACTTAACTTCTTTTCCATGTTTCTGCTCAAATTTCTCTTTTATGTGGTAACATCCTGAAGCAAAAACATTTTCTTTCACACTTCTGTTTAACTCAGAAAAGGTTGATGTTCTTGACCTTTTGAATTTTCACACTCTGCTGTACACAGAAAAAAAAATCATGCACTGCATCTGCTGTGTTTCTTTACTGTATCATCACAGTGTCCTTTACTTGAATTTTGCAATTTGTTTTACAGAAAAATGCAAATGTTCAAACCAGGCTGTGAGATGAATAAAAATGTTTCTTTGCTGACCTTTAACTCATCATTTTAATTCATCAGCTTATATATAATTGTGCTTTTTCAGAAGATATGTTGTAGTTGGATAGGATTTTGTGCTACAACGCATTCAATCTACAGTTATGAATAGGAAGCATTTGCAAAATGATGCACAGAAAATAAACCTCTGTAGAAAACCAGGGAGGTGATTGCTGATTTTAGAAAAAAAGGTAACAAGCAACACACACCACTCTGTACATGAGCTGAGGTAGAGCAGGTGAACATTTTTAGATGCTCTGGAGTCAACATCACAGAGAGCCTGTCATGAACATCACACATACATATATATCTCCACTCTGGTTTAAAATAAATCCAAAAAACAGCTTTTTTAATAGCAAACTTAAGGCAGCTTTTTTTTTTATTTACAAATATCTTTTACAGAGAAGAAATCAAAAGAATTCTGATTTAAACATCACATGGTTATGGACTCCCATGACAGGAAGGCTGAGCTTAAAACCACCCAGAATATTATTGGAATAAGGTTACTCAGAATAAGTGATATCAGTAAGGTGATGTACCCAGGCAGGGTCAAGAGAATATCAAGAGTCATTACCCACCTCATCCACAGTCTGTTCACCCTGCTATAGAAATAGAAAAATAAAGGTTGTATTTATTAATTATTAATCTGTTACTACAATTCTCTGTTTTAGTAATAGTTTAAAGGAAATACAAACTCCATTCAATATTTCAACCCTGTTTTATGAAATGGTATGAATAAATATTATATATTGTATCAAGTATAACATCAGCAGAGTTATAAGTTGCCACCATAACATGGCATCACTAACATGGCAATTAAAAATAAGCTTACTGGATGATGACCATAATCCATTAACAATAAAATCTTCACAGTTCAAAGATCCTGCCAGTTTGCCAGGAAACTTTAAATGTGAAGCAGGAAAGGTTTGATTTCCATCAGCAGTAACTTGGTACAGCTAAAACATCAGTAAACAACATAATATGACTGCTGTCTAAAAGAATAAAATGTAACTCTGGCGTGAAACCAAATGCAAGACTACAGAAACACAGTATTAAGCTGAATACAGAGAGACTTTTAATAGAAGAGGTTCCTCTACAAGTTCATTCGCCAAAGGCAGAGCTAAGGTGTTATCCCCATCAAGCAAAACCACAGACGCATGCCTCTTTGAGTCTATACACTGCCAAGGCTGGTAGTCAAAATGCATGTCATCACAGTTTAACCTGATATGTGCTTGCAGAAGCAAACATAGACAAACCAGATATGATCCTCCTCTGGACACAAACTGGGGACTCTGAGATTAATGGTCAGCACCTTGACTCCAAGGTCATCACCGGCCCCAAATGATATTCAGGAATTTTATATAAAATGTAATTTTACTGTCAGAAATGCAAGGACATTGAATTTAGAAAAAAAAAAAAAACAACTCAAGTTTAATGTCCTCTAAGTCACTAATGCGTGAAGTAACTCATCACAAAATAAGGTTACATATCCCAAGGGGAGAGCTTGCATGGGTCACTGCCATTAACAACCACATACAGCAATGTAAAGGAGGTGACTTTGTGCAACTGAATGTTATCTTTGCAGGTGACACATGACTTCCATTTGTAAAACATGAACTCATTCATTAAAAAAAATAATTATTTGTTTTTTTCTCATTACCATTACATTACAGTCTTTATTTTTCTCTCTTTTTTTTGTTTTAGCTGTATTATGGGGGCTCGCTTCCAGGACCACACAGTGAACAGTGCCATTGGCTTGTTTTGATTCTATTCCTATTCAAAAACACACTCCTAGAAGTTAACAAAAGAGAATTCTTTTTGAGGGGTATATAGAGCTTCTTTTGTAAAATGCAGCACATGAGGGTGCAGCACACCTCAAACACTTGCTGACCTAGATAGGGTATTGGACTTGTGTAATTATTATGTAAAATGTTCACTGAAGAGGACTAATGTTTTGTTCTTCAACTTTACAGATGTAACTTTTTAAGAAGCATGAAAGTGTGACTACCTGTTTGTTCATGATGAGCTGCACAGACTAAAAACCATATTTTTCGTAACTGGATGGCACATATAAAGTAAGTCCACAATAATTATGAAATCTCTTGTGGGGTCATGCTCCTGGTTTATACTACACTGTATATTTTCCGCATTGACAAAAACAGAGCTCCCTTTTGTTTATGAACCATTTGCAATGATGTGAATTCCGGGCTTTCTTTGACTCAGCGGGATCCAGACCCTGAACAAACAGAGCTCAGAAGGTTACATTTTACACTGACACTAAACTTGTGCTGTATTTATGTTTGCATATTTCAATAATTACACATGCTACTTTAGTACAGAAGTGCATTCACACTAACAAGAATGGTAAAATGCAGTGTAAAATGAATACCCAGATGCTGTGCTTATATCAAAAAGTTCAGCGTGGATCACTGCACATTTCTCAATCTCAGTGGCTGCCTCTGAAGCAGAATAGGAAGGAATGCAAATCTTGTGAAGAGTTTAGAGCAGATTAAAAGCAAGCAAGTACAGCAAAGTTAGTAATAATTTCACTGTATGACTGTTAATATAATACTATTAGGTTTTATTACTTTCTTAGACAAAAAAGTAACCATGTTGATACCCATTTTGTGGTCATTTAATGCAAACACTCTGTAAATCTGTTTTCAGGAGCAGCTTGCCAGGTAAGAGTGTCATCTCGCAGTAGTAACCTGATTCTTACTTGTCATCCTGAAGACAAATTATCCAATGCGCAGACTTTCAGACAGGATAATGAGTGGTTGAATGCTGGTTCACGTGTATCTATGCATTTTGATATAGTATATATTCCTTTTCTTTAGTATAAATGTTTTTTATTCAAACACAGTAGTCTTTACAAAGTTGTGTTTAATGAAGCTATAACAGGTTGCTTTTATTGCAATGTCTACATTACAGAATGAAAAATATAACTTATTTGATATCCCTGTCAAATAAGGTATTTCTGTAAGAAAACTGAGAAATGTGAAGCTTTGTTTGAGATTACTTTGTCCTAATATGGGCAGGTAGTTATGCTGAAGCTTGGGTGGGGCTGTCAGCAAGTATTTCACCCTTTAAATTACAGTATGACAGCATTAAAGCTAAAAAAGCCTGCTTAATTTTTGTAAAATTTAATTAAACTGACAAGTAAGGAAAATAATTGTGGTCTAATACTATGTAACAAGCTCTGGTGAAAGAGTTAAATTTGTATGCTACACAAGTAAGTACATTGTGCAAGGGATGTAAATGACTGACAGAGTGAGTCAATTACTCTCACTTAGGAGGTTTTTAGTCAATTTGCTATCGCAGACATTATAAACACTCCATGTCATGGATATATTATAGCAATATATATAGCATATACATGTATGTCTGGCAGATTTATAATAATTGAATGGATGATTTTGCATATGATGTTTAAATGATGAAAGAATAATTACAAGATGGAAAGGGAATGAGAAAAACTAAAAGGACCATATTTTAAGGATGTGGTGCATGGTCTGTGGCACATGGTGTGGGGAGCATGCTAATATGCAAAGGGGTTGTATTTAGACACTAAATCAGTCACATGTCTGTTGCTGTTGAACCAACCAGAGTACAATATGCTAATTCCTTTAAAAGCCAGATGCCAGGGCCTGGCATGTTGCAATTTCCTTGGTGGAATTAGGTCAGGTTAATGGTAGAAATAGTATTTTTTTTATCGTGTATCATCCACGTGTGTTTAAAATGCAGAGTGTATGCATGCAGATTGGGGACCTGCACATTGGCGCATCTTACTATCTGAATGATGCGCCCTTTTAATAGCAGGAAAAACATTTTGCCATTACTTTTGACCAGCTTCTTGTTGGTCTATGGCACAAATGCTTTCTGCTGCCTTGACACAGACGTGAACTATCGCCAGTGCGCCAGACCACACCTCACTTTAAGAGTAACATGCCTGTGGGCATGAAAACAACAAGTGTGTCAGTCTGAAACTAGCAATGACACTTGCACTCTGTTGTGGACCAATTTGCAACAAGTGCAAGACGGTGCTCAATGTTAGGTTTTGTTATCAAAAACTACATTGAATTAACAACAACACTTAGTTATGTTAGTTAACATTTGGGGATAAATACCAAGTATTTTTACAGACTGCAATTTTGATACACTGATTTCATCAGAGCAAAGTTAAGGGAAATTCAAGTGATTTACAATTCTTACAAAAGGGGACATGGATATCTGCACCAAACTTAATGGCAATCTAACAAATATTTCAGCCTTGACCAAAGTCAACTGAACAGCTTGACATTTCAACCCTCTCACCCCCATAACAATCTGCACTTTCTACTTTTTCTCCCTGCTGTCTACACAGGAATTACATTAACATATAATTGGATAAACAGAGCTTGGGTGTGGAGGACAGAACATATCCATGCAGTAAAGAGCACAAATATGCCGAATTTGAAAATAAAAAATAATAGACAAAACATTAAAAAAAATCAGTGCTTAAATAACATATTACTTTAACTTCTCACATGTGGACCTTTTCAAAATGGTGATCAATCCCTTTAGTCTATTAAAATATGTAAAACCCTGATCATAAAAGAAAAGGGATGCTGAATAACACACCAAGCAATGCATTGAAAAAAAATAACATCAACACTCTTATACACAGTGCAGATATTGTGCATTTAATTCTTTACCTCTCCAGTTTATTAATTTTTGTAAAAAGTTGCTTATAATAAACTTGATATCAGCAACACTTCAAACAAGTTGGGACAGGGGCAACAAACGATTAGGAAAGTTTTGAAACGCTCAAAAATACCTGCTTGGAATATTTTCAAGTATGAGGGTGACAGTATAATTTTGGGGTATGAAATGAGCATCCTAAAAAATTTCAGTTGCTCACATGCAAGGATGGGGCAAGGTCTACCTCTTTGTAAAACACATTTGTTTAAATGATGTTTAAATGATAGTACTGTAAAAGAGGACTTATAAACACAGCTTGCCTGAAATTATTTGCCCCGTTTTTCTATTTATATCTTTGGAATCGGGGCAAAACTAGAGGGATTAATAATTAGAATAGTCTGGAATGATAATGAGAATAAATGTACATACATTTAGACTGACTGTCAAGGCTTTTGTTGTATATCTCCCTATGAAGCATATTTTAAAAACCAGAGCAAGGAGAGATCAATGTAACTTCCCCATGGGCAACCACAAAGAAACAGAGCTCTCTGCTGGATTCAGAGGTAAAGTAAGGTGTGACATGCATAGGCAACAACAGCTTTAGAAGCAACAGAAATGAGCAGCACTTTGTCTGACTATCAACACCATTACCAGAGAACACTGAATGTGAATACATAATCTTCAGGTAACACTGGTGTAAAATATCATTGGTTCAAATTAGTTAACCCACCTACTACAGACAGAATAACACACACAACTGATTGGGTATAATGAAAAAATGATTTTGTCACTGTGTAATCAAATTATAACCAAATACAAGTCCTGTAATTACTCTGCTACTAGCTGAGTTTTTCTCTACATTAACCCTTGAGAAAGATATCTGTCTGAAGTTAGCAGACTTGTTATGACCAAATACCGTAATTTCGGGGCGCCGGTTTAGCTCGATCGGTAGCGCAGGCGTCCCACGTATGAGGCTTAGTCCTCAATGCGGCGGTCGCGAGTTCGACTCCGGCTCCGACCCTTTGCCGCGTGTCACTACCCCCTCT
>JAPZDY010000006.1:1159760-1181252 GCA_029783645.1 Ctenochaetus hawaiiensis | reverse complement strand
ATAGGATAAGGGAGAAGCCTTGGAGTGCTTGTTTACAACTCTGACACATGCCGCCGGCTCTTGGAAAAAAAAATCGACGTAATTTAGAAATGAAATCGCATGTAGGGGTGCATCTACATCCAGGTTCTAAAACGATTAATTGTGCAGGCCTAACTTCGACACATTTTCTCGTTTATTTTCGTCCATAAATTAGCTGCATCACTGTTTAAGCCGCAGGATTCAAAGCGTGTGAAAAAAGTAGCGGCTTATAGTCCGGAAATTACGGTAATGTACATTCATTTTACTGCTGCTATAGGAAACATTTATTATGAGAGTGTTAAATAAACTAATCAGAACAGTTGCACATAGGGAATGAAATCAACGAGCTGAAAGAGGTAATGTGCTCTGTAGAGCCAAGAACTACAGAGTTAATGATAATTCATCGGGGATTTGTTGCTATAAATGACCAGACGGTTGACCCATTCTTCACATGAAAATATTGATTAGAAAGGACTTCAGCAGCTGTAACTCCCTAACAGACTCACATGTCCTTATGTTTGTCTTTACACTGCTGCCCAAAGGAAGGATCAGTGAAATACTTCCTCTGAGTAAATAATTGGAATAGCCAATGGCTCCCTTAAATCTCTCTTAAAAGCATCAAGCAGATGCAGCAGAGTCAATATCAAGAGCACACCTCAAGCCTGATTTAATGCCTGTTTCAACACCGCTTGTTTTGATTGATAACAAATAAACTTACTGTGTCTACCTTATTATATTGAGGGAAAATGTAATTATTGTCAACTTCCTCAAAGCACTGAAGAATAATATGAATGTTGTGCATAAAAGCAGTAGGTAATTGTTAAAGTGCCAGCCCTGGTCTCGCTCCCTTTAGTACTGGTGAGATTGCAAGGACAAATGAGTTATTTAGCTGAATATGTAATTATTATGTTATAGTCTAGTTTGCCAAGCTCATTTATTCTTTATCTGATGAGGTTAGTGCAAGGTATTATCCACGACCCCCACTATAGTTTTAAAATATCACTAGCCTAACTGTACAGTGTATTGACGGTGCTGTTCAAAAAGCTAAAGTAGCGAAAAATTTGTGATTGTACCTTTTGGCCCTATCTTATACAGAGGATAGTCCTATCAGCTGTGTAGAATCACCTCATCAATTCATGGGTGTTTCCGAAAATGCATGAACCAGTCAGAGAATCCACTCTCATCACCTTTAAAGACTGGTTGTGCCATGCGCCAGTGGCACAGGTTTATTGCTATTCTACACCAGGCGCAAACATAAACAGACGGCTGAACTACAAGGATTTATTTATTTATTTATTTATTTATTCATTCATTCATTCATTTATTCAGCTGGACAGGGACGTATTGTTTGTCATATCTATTTCTACAATATATTTTCACCTGCACCGCTGAGCCACGCCCTCATTCTGCCTTTATTCTCAGACCTCTTGCCCCTCAGCACACAGACCCGGTGCAAGTGGATTTGTTATCATACACTAGTGGCAAAAATGACACTTTGCGGTATAAGATAGCAATGCCACCTGTGCCACCGGTGCAGCGCGTTTGCACCGGGTGTACAATAGGGCCATTTGTCTCTTACTTTTACCCCTCCCTAACTTTCCTCTTTTATCACTTATGTCCTCTTTCTATTTCTATCTACAATGTATACCATAAGTACACAGTTCATACAATTGTAGCCTGTATACTAAAACATTAGTGTCATCTTCACGATTAAGTTATCTATTAGCAATGTGGTTATAAAAGAAAGATGAAAAAAGAAAGATGATCAAAAAGAAAGTAGTATTACAAAAAATAATTATTCCTACAATAACAATCCTACGTTCCTCTTTAAAAATTTGGTATCATCTATGAAACTGAAATACAGCACCAGCCCATGCTCTTTAATAAAGTATTTTTGACAGATATAGCACGTTTCACATATAAAACATTTTTAAAGGCAGTAGACAAAGGCTGCTTCCAGTCAGCAGCCGTTTTGTTTCAGTAAATAATGGATAAATGAGTCTGTAAAATTTGTTCTGAATGAAAACAGCCCTATATTCAACCGTGCACATTTGTATGCAGAATGAACACTGCCACACTGTAATATCAATACCTTTTAAACCAATTGGAGTCTGGTTTTGCAATCCCTACTCATATTACAGCCCTGCATTCTCATGACACTTGAAAGCTTGTTCTTGCTCGTGCCATCCATTGCCTATTCAGAGACAATCTATTACTTATGCCCATTCAAGACTGTGATGCTCTCATTCAGCCACCAACATTTAGTAAATGTTCACTGGGGATTGTTCACCGATGCCAAGAGACAGTGTTCTCACAAAGATATCCCTTCCAATGAATGCTACCCTGTGTTCCCTATTGTTACAATGGCATGGCTGGGTGTAAGTACTGACTCACTGTCAATGATTGTTCTATTGTATGGCTTTTCTGACAATACTCCAGTGTCCCAAATCCAAAGTAGATTATGTGTTATCCCACTTGATTACTAGTTTTTTAGTAACATTGAAGGAAGCTGTCTTTTGATTTATATTTCTGGGACTTATTTTCTGATCATGGTAATGAACTATAGATTCAAATTAAGATTGTAAAATTTAGGTCTCACGTGATTTTATCATGTAAATTGTATGTGTGTGTATATACTTTTTTTTTAAATAAATCAGATTAACTAAGATTAACAACATATGTCTTTAATTTGAGTAAACAGCTGAAACTGTTGGCATGTTTGACTGATAAAATACAAATGTGTCATGAGCTGTATGAGTGATGTGATCCCAGGAAAGGTGTCAAGGTTTTAAATTGTCACACTTTCAATTTCCTCTACAGACACAAGTTGTGACAACTGTGAGCAAGAGAGACCATAAAATGTGACAAATCATGCATTTCAGTGAACACAACAGCAAGAATAACTTTAACTGTGTTGCACTTTAAGCTATATTCAGTGAAGCTGTCTAGCTTCTGTAAGATGAGAGGCACTAATGGTTAGTGGGATTCATAATTATAATTTAGCGAGGTGACAGTTGATGACAAAAAATAGAGTAGAAATTGATACATAAACTGATCATCAACAGCTAACTAACTGTTGCTTAATTTTTTATAATAGGTATGACTCATGGATAATTAAAACCCATCTTTTTGAGTCTCTGGGATCAATGGGCAGAACCAAGTATTGATATTGTGTACAGTTGGCTGTGGGCATGTTGTTATGATAAATGAATCTATCAAGTGAAGCTGAAGAGGCTATTCCTTTGGAATCCTACATGGAGCAGAAAAGTTGAGAGAGTTTTGCAACAACTTTATCTTTTGTCACTATCAGTTTGATTAAGATGCAGCCTAAAGGGAGGCATTATGTATTGAGGAGGAATTAGAGTGTGGAAAAAGAGTTTGCCCCAAGCAGAAGATTGTTTGAAGGATAACACTATTGTAACCATGCCATGATCACCACAAAGGATGGCCCACTTCCTTTTGCGGCCCATGTTTCCAAATTGAGAGACAGGTTACACATCTCTTCTATTTTTTATCATGCCGTGAGCAAATTTAAAACTATTGTAAATAATTAGATGATAGAAATGCAATTTAAAAAAAAAAACAATGCTGAGTATATTAAAACAACTTGCTCTTATTTTGAAATAGTATTTATATTAAATAACATAATTGACCTGCTCACATCTACTGGATTACCGGATCACCAGTGATCCACTGAAGCTATTAACTAAGCACAACTCATTAAAGTTTTAGCATTAAAACGTTTGCCTTTTTTGACATGCTTGACAGTTTTTGATTTGTTGGATTATCAACTGACAAATTCACTAATGCATATTAGTTTGGGATTTTAGGCTTAATAGTTTTCTGTTAAAAGCTTTTCCATTAAGTAATTTCAAAGAGGTCCAAAAAGATGGATGTTAAACGGTCAAATGATGTGCCACTAAAGTTTATCATTTCTACAGTATGTATTCTTCCTTGGAAAAAAAAGTTATGTCTCTGCCAAAGGCTTTTCTTACTTTTTAGCTTTACATTGTCAAAACTTGCTGTTTGTAAGCCATACATTTTAAATTAGATCTTGTTTTTTTGTTTATTTATTTATTTTTTAAATAAAAACTTAGAAAACTGAGAATGGAGGTAAGCTCTCAATTCAGTGTCCGTCTCTTCCCCTTTCCCCTCTCAATGTAGCTGCAAGAAGATACAACTGTCAGTGGGACTAAGCTGTCATACGAACTTAATATGTAACCATTACAGTATTACATCCTAAAGAGCTGAAAAATGATGCTTCCTTCTGTAAATTAGGTCACAGCTGATGTTCATTCATCTCCACTACTTATGGCTTCTTATGGATAATTAAGCACCTCCATGTTACACCTTGCTCCGACTAATGGGGGAAAATATATATATATATATATGTTTTAGTACTTTTATTTGGACTGCTTAATATTTAACTTGCGCTTGATTTCTTCTAAACATCTAAACCTGGACTTGGACTTGAAGCTTAATTTGCTGATGCAAATGGACGGTGTGGAACTTTTTAAGCCTGTCTGAACTCACAATCCACAGGGGCATATCCCTCTGTTCATGGCAGGCACTGAAAATGAAGGTAAAGCCTTTATGGGCTCAATATATGGTTAGAGTGACAGTCCAATTATTACCAGTACATACAAGATAAACAAAATCAACAGCAATGTGCATGTTTCAGCAAGTCATATCAATCAGCAAATGCACACCCTGGCCTGCATTCTCCAATACTGTAGTTGGGAAACATTTACACATGCACACACACACACACACATCCACACACGCGCGCGTGCGCACGTTCGTAGTCTGTAAACAGCTACATGTCCAAAACCTCAAAGAGGCTGTCTCTCTACGTTCTATCAAGAAATACTGACAAGGTGCCCTTGAGCAAGACAGGTAAAAAGCAGCTGCTCAGTCAGTAGAATTGAGATAATAGTATTGGGCAGGTCCCAGGTGTAAAGGTATGTACAGAATGTGTATGAATGTTAAGCAGGGCAACTGAAAAAAGAACATGCATGCTCAGCAAAACCCTTTCCTGGATGAGTAAAGGAGGGAGAGAAACATAGAAGATAAGGCTTCATATTTGTGTTGCATTATTTCATGCTAACAGCGATCTGTTTGCAAATTCACAACATGCTTTGAGACCTTGCAAAATAACTGTAAAAACTTTCCAATCACGTTTCAAGGGAACAGGATAGCATTGTGATTTTAATTAAATTAAACTGTTTTTGGGATTTATGTGGTACTCCACATGCTGATGAAATTCAACAACCTTCAGCAACCATCCCTGCATACTTCTCTGTCTTGCAGGATCATGTCCATTTGCCAAGCAGGGCTTGACATCAACTTGTTTGCTCAGCAGTCATACTGGCTGGTGGTTTTTCAAAACTATGAGCAAGGCTACTCACCAAAGTTACCTGCCAAATAAATAATTTATCGTATATTATATTAGTGTTATATTTGTATATTAGTGATCTTTAGGGTATTTTCCAGTTATTTTTTGTGCACCAAATTGAGCATTTTAAGTCAAAACATGATCTTTTATTTATTCTTATCAAGTGATTTTTGTGACCTAACCTAACCGGAGCTCAGCTGACTGGTTAAGACTTCACTGACAGTCATCATCATCAGCCAACACTAGGAAGTTCCATATACATACATATATATGTGTATATATATATATATATATATGTGTGTGTGTGTGTGTGTGTGTGTGTAGTGTAGACTTCAAACAGGGAAAACAGTTACCCAAAATGTGTAAAGGTTGGAAAAAAAAAATTGCAGGGAGTTTTGTGCTTGATTTTGTGTCAGGAGCTCACTCAGAGGCACAGTGGCTTCCTGAAGTCTTGTTGTATATTTAAGTGTGCTTTGGACATATTTAGTAAAGTTAGTAAAGTGTCCTTTGAAAATATTTTCAATCACAAAATATAAATTTTGAAGTAAACATGGTGTGCGTATGGGCATGTGTGCATCATGTGTTTGGCCAAGATGCACAGACACCTTTCATTCATGTTAGGCCCCCCCTCACATTAATAACAAACTAGGAATAATTGTAATCATAACGCCAAATGAATCTCAATGGACAGGACAGGATCACAGCTGTCAGATTGTTTTTAAAAGATCGGTCGCTGACAGTGCCTGTGCAGGCGAAAATATATTGTAGAAATAGATGTGACAAAATATGGAAATGTTTGCTTTCTGAACGATTTTGACTTAAGGGGGGAATTAGCTGAGAGCTGTCTGACACAATTCATTCATTATTAAGCTTTGTCCCTGTCCAGCCAAATGAATGAATGAATGAATGAATGAATGAATGAATGAACAAATGAATAAATAAATAAATTCTTGTAGTTCAGCCGTCTGTTTACGTTTGCGTCCATTGTACAATAGCAATACACCTGCTCAACTGGCGCCAGTCTTTAAAGGGAATGAGAGCGGATTCTCTGATTGGTTCATGCATTTTCAGCCAAAGAAACACCAATGAATTGATGAGATGATTCTACACAGCTGAAATTATGGTTCTCTTAAACCTAAACATACCGTAACCATGACATTATAAAATTATGAAAAAGAGTCATTTATTTATTTATTTTTTTAACAGTGACGTGTAACAGCTTTTAAAAATAGTAGACAAATGAAATGATTCTCCTTATTTGTTAGGAGTACTTTGTTTCCCAGAGTGCCAGGCTGTTCTTATAAACTTGTGGAACACTTCAGGTTCTTGAAAATGAGCAGTAATCACATCATATAAAATACTCTTTCTGGTCTTGTAATTATTTGTTGACATATATTAACATTAATATACAAAAGAAAAATCTTGTATTTAGACACTGTTGGGGATTGTTGTGTGTTCAATCACAGGGTGAGGTCCAAACAAACCCAATAATATATTTTGGATACAACTGTTATCATATAGATAGGCCTATCTTCACAGCTTAAGATGTAGTTAATTACTTCCACACACTGCCACAGCAGTGAGTCAGAGTATAAACAGAAATTAAAACTGAACTGAGCTGGATCATGTTGAAAGAGTTTGATAACCATGCACTTGCTTCAACATGTGTGCTCATTAAGGGCTAAATAATGAATAAATGCATTTGCAGTACAGTTAGTAAATGGTGCATACATTAATACCATGCTGAGTACTCATGCCGTTTGAGGTATGCATTTACTGCAGGAGGTCCACCTAGGGCAATGCATAGCACTTGGACAAGTGAGAGAACTGATGCTAAAACACAGAGAACAGTAGCAAGACATCCTATACTTAGCTGAGTGGATCCAAATTTTCAATTTTCTCTTTTTGATTATTTCTGTTTTTCTTCATATCCTGTCTCATGCTATGTTTTTTTTTTTGAGTCATAGCCAAACTGCAGCACATTTACAATGTGTCTATCATTCATTTTAACTAAAAAAAAACATTTGCCTTACAGGGTCCAGAATTTTGGCAAATGACTTCTAATAATGTCATCTGTTGAGGTTTTTATATTAAAATGCCACAGGCATGTGTGATGTGTCATCAGTAATTGCAACAACAAGGCAAAAATACAGTGGAAAAGAGTAGGTCTCATGCTACTTTTGTAGTTACAATTCAACAAAGAGATAAGTAGTGTCACTTATATTTTTCTAAGGGAATTATAAGGAAAAAAAAATCTTCACTTTGAAGAAAAGAAACTTTGTTTTCTAGAAACAGTCCCAAAAATGTGCACTTGTATGTGGAGACTGCCAATTTCTGAGTGGATACACCTTGAACATTTAGCAACCCCACAGGATAATACCACAATACTGCATAACACTGCATAGGCTCAGTAATGTTACTACTGTCTGATGGAGATATAGCACTTGTGTGAAATTGTGAGACAGGATGAAGAAAGCCATTGATCTTTGCCTATTCTAACTATAATGCAAACTGCCATATCCATCAGTGCTTCCAGAGCCATAAGTCACTGAAGCCAATCTGTCAAACTAAATCCAGCCTGTTATGAGACTGCTCAATCATTTATGCGTGATGCAGCAACTGCCATGACATAATGTAGTCATCATTTAGAGCACCTAACAATGTGCAGCACAGTTGCTTTGCGATACAAGTACAAACTCTAAAACTGAGCTAAAGAATTTAGGAGCATTAATGACTACCAACACAAACCAAATTATATAATGATAATACATTTGGAAATACTCACCAACCAACCAGTTTTCAAAACATATAAAGAAAGTTCAAGGTTAAAAAAAGCTCAATGCTCCTCACAGGACATGTTTGCAGTACTTTAAACCTGAGTTGGTAGAGTAAAGGGTAAATGCATACACCAATGTATTACATTATTTCCCTGCCAGACTCCTTCACATAATTTCTTTCATATAATCCCTCTGAGAGGTGAAAAAAATATTTATCTGTCTTCAGTGGCTTTGGGCACTTATTTGTGTTTTCAGTTAGGCTCATTTAACATGGCTACAAGAAACCAGGCCTACATATGACACCACTGGGAGGCTGTTTCGGGCCATTGAGAAGAAGTCTAGCTCTTGCTGATAACATCTTCTCCTCTCTATAAGCATGTACACACTTAAGTTTAAGGGGCAATGCTAGCATTATGTACACAACCTCCTTATCCACATTTAACGAATCTTGGATGCGTGAACAAGCTGCTTTATCATGGATATGATCCTTTCATATTGTTGAGATTTGCATATATTTTTTGGATCAAGTGATCAATATTTCTTTTAAATGGCATTAAAATTTTTTCCATGAACAGATATCAAATAGTGAAATTATTGATGGCCAGGAGCATTAGAACAAGGGAAAGGCTGTAACTATTATGAAATTTTGAGTCATCCAAACTTCGTGGAATTCAGCTCCCTCTTGAAATCATAACAATAGGGCAAGTTATTTTCCTACAGATTGACAAGCTGACAAGTGTGTGGAAGAAACTTTTCTCCGTATTTTTGAGAGAGTCCTTGAAAGGACTAAACAAAACAAAAAGCTCCTCTATTAATTCAAAATTAACTTCTCATCCATCCCAGCATGCCACAGATTTTTACACAGACAGATGATTTGTAAACAAAGAATGTAAGAATAAGAAAAAAAGTATGATTGTGTCTAAAGTGTGCACCACTCCGTGTAAACAAGAGCTGAGGAGCCACAGGCAAGAAGACAAGAGAATTTTAACATAAAACATTCATCGAGCTGACACAGGGGAATAGAAGAAGTCTTACCTGGGAACACAAGAACAGCAATCATCCATGACAGGATGATGAAACATACCGAATTATACATGCCTCCTAAGCAGTGCTGATTCTGATCTGCTGGTTTGTTTTATAGAAGCTCTTTTTGTATCTTTCCACAACAGGGCTTCAGACAGCTGTCCACTTTGCTTTTTCTCTGCCTTGTTTCTAAATGTCAGTTTGAATAGCTTTCATCCCCACATGCGGGTGGTATTGAAGATGCTGTTAATCCAGTGCAAGTAGTAGTTGGTGGCACACACACTGAGGCTGACTCCCTCACGCAGTATTCGATCTTCCTCCCTGCAACGTACTACAGCACACAGCGGGACCAGCACTCTGCAAGATCAGGGGGAAAGGAGGGGGAGGGCAGTTTCTGCTTAACTGTCATTGGCTGAAGCTTCTATCAGTCGCCCTGTGAACAGTCCTCGCTCTGTTTTTTTTCCTCTCTTTTTTTGGTTGCTTTGAATCCTGAACTCTGCTTCTCTTTCTCTACCCTCTGTCATAAATTGAGAAGGACTTAGGAATATGATGCAGGGCAATTAATAAAATTCAATTAGAGAAAATAAAAGAAGCTTGCCATTCAATGCAAAACTGATGTGATTGATGATGGTGATTTGTAATGAGACTATATCATAAAAAAACATCCCTTTCCACGATATTTGGTATTGTCCTACTTCGACATGTCATGAATGAGGGATTCAGATGCAGGGTTATGACAGTTTTGACTGTTGTAACTATCTAAGGCACATGGATGGATTTGTGGAGAGTAAAATACTGCAGGAAGGAGCGTAATGAAGTGACGCTCTCTGTGTGATGAGTTTTTTCATCAAATTCTTACTACTACTATTTTTAGGAGTTGTTGATGGGTCATTCATTCAGAAATCTGCTGAGAAATTGCCCATTTTTAAAAATTGTAGTTGTTGGTCTTTTCCAAATATATAAAAATCTGAAAGATTTAACTTTCCAAAATATGCAAGCATTTACAACCCTGTCTGATCTATTGAGTGGGAGGGGCTCTATATTACTCTTTATCAGAGGTGTGGGAGTCAATAAAAATAATGATAATAATAACCAATACAATTGCTCCATACTGCTTGCTATCCATGGCATGGCACACAACTAAGAAACAAAAAAGCACTTAAATTTTGACCTTGGTTGCTATTGATCTTTTAAAGTGCAGTGATATGTAATGTAGCCAATGGGACAAGGGAGATAAAGAGTGAAGGACATATAATTCACAATCTGAAAGTGATAACATAATAATAAAAACATACAACAATCTCTTCAGTCAGAGTAATGTGGTGAAATGTCAGCAGTCAGCTGGGACAATCAGGCTATTAAAAATGACTATTTTACAAATTCAGCTAGATCAGATACTAAATTAAGCTTTTGAATGACATCGACCTGCAATGCACTACGACTGCGAGCACTGCACTATGTTCAGGTCTGATTTGGCAGTGAGCAGATTTTTTATCATCTCCAAACAGCTTAAAGCACAAGTCTCACTTTTGTTTTGGTTGTCCAAATAGCTGTCAAACCGGAAAATCACTCATTGCTGCTTAGAAGAAGAAAAATAAAAAAATCAGTGACAGCTTTTATTCCCACAACATAGTATGTGCATTATGTTTATTTATTTATATTTGCCCTTCAGTCACAAGGGGCATTGATGAAATTATTTTGGATTGGTGCAGCAGAATGAGAGGAAAACAACACTAAAATAAAAAAAGGACTCAATCAAACACACTATTTTTTTTGCCTGTATCTTTTTCAATGCAAATCATCCTTCATGCAGTGAATAAGGAGCGAAGGAATTTCCAACATATGAATCAGTATTTACATTCTTTTCAATACAATTTCAACACCTATAATGAAAGAAAAGCCTCTCTTAGAAGTGAGCTCAGACTGAAGTAGAGCATTGGACTGAAAACTGTAAAGTGTAAATCAAATTTCTTTTGAGTGCGAGATTTTGTGAAAGATATCTAGCATTCAATCTAGCACTTAACATATGGCTTTAGTTAAACAAGACATAGTATCTTGAAGGGACATTCATGCAGATACAGTTGGAAAGGCATTTATGTTGCACAAGACAAATATGCACTGACCCACAACTGCTGAGTCCCGGACTTAATCCTTGATAGTGCAGTTTTAAGCTCAGATGGGTTCTCTGTTAAACAAAACTGGCAGTTGTAAAGCTTGTCAGGGATCATGTTCATGTCTCTGCACTTCTGATGTTAACTGTTTGGTTGAATGCCCATCACAGTGACAAAGTTTGGCACAAGTCCCAGTCTGTTTTCTTTTTGGCAGCCTCTAAATAACTTTATTTTGTCTTTTTGCCAGAGTACTTTGGCCCAAAGGCATAAAATTGAAAAGTTCCTACTGAAGGTTAGCATTATAATAAATGCAGCTGTCATGTACATAAAATGTCTTGGCTTTGATTAGTAAAACAGAGTTTTGAGAGATCCAAATCTAGATTGGATGATTATTTCTTTTGACATTGTGACCAGAGATTAGTTTTAAAAAAGTCATCTGTATGCAGAAATAAAGCAATGCAATTTCCTCTTAAAATACTTTAGACCAGTTTCTATCCCAGAAGTGTCACACTTACCCAAATTTTATGTTCTTGCTAAAAGTTTTTTTTTTTTTTTTTTTTTTATCAATGTATTAGTTATTGTTGTCAAAACCAACCAATACTAGCTGCTTCAACGTCCACCATGAGGTTTGGGCACCTTGGAATAAAACTGACGGTCAAGGTTCATCAGCCCTGTTAGGCCAAGCAAAATGAATGATTCATGTTCATGTTCTTTTCTGGGAACAGAAAATAGTCACAGGGAACTTGGTGGAAAGTGACTATGCTGTTGTCAAAAAAAATACAGTTTTTCAACAAACTGTGAGCACATACATTATCTTGTTAGAAAGTCCAATTGCCATCACACCACAGTTTAAAAGTAATTTTTGCAAATTTTCTCTTACAGATAATTCAAAGCATCACATAAGTACTCTGCATTAAAAGTCTGCCTCTGGGGGAACAATAATAATAATGACAATGTTGAAGAAAACCGCCATCATGCTCTTAGTTGCACTCCTTACCTAATGAACTTTGTTTACTCTTGGAGATTGTAGGTTCTTCCAGTGAAGACTGTTTTTTTGTGTCTGAGGCATAGCTATAGATGCAATCATAGATGCATCACTTGTGATAATCTTGGACATAAAGTTTGGCTCATCTTAAGCATGTTGATGGAGAACACTGCAGACTTTGATGAGATTCTGCTTCTGGTCACAGAAATGTGATCAGGTGCTGATGACAATTAAGGTAAACAGTATGGAATAATTACTCAAAAAAGTATCTTTACATGATTATCACTGTGCAAAGCTAGCTAATAGAACTATCTCTCTCTCTTTCTGTATGTATGTTTTCATGTGTGTTTATTTGTGTGTTATGTTTGCTTATTGTCTAAAATGTTTTTTTTTCCCTTTCGTCATTGAGATTTCATTTTTTGAAAGCAAAATACATTCATCTATATAACATGTCAATTCTTTTATTTATTGTGTTATCATTCACAATTAAATGTCACAATTATTCTTCGTAACGATTCCTTTGCAAAACATATTGTTATTGATTATTTAATTGTTTACTTTAAGTTACACAATGAATTTTTTTTTTCCTTTCTTTTAGAAAATGCTGTGGAAGGGGTTACCAGAGTGAACTGTATATAAGAACTTGATTAGAATTTTGTCATTTTCGGAGCAAAGTAAGCCCTTGTCTTACATTCTGTCTGAAGACAGGATTTTGCATCACCTGATCCTCACTTGGCAGAACAGAGAGGCCCTCGAATTATTTAACAAAATCCTCTGTCCTCTCAAAGTTTACAGATACCCAAGATATCATAGCTAGAGCCAGTCTTGCATCTCTTAAAAAACATAACTTGTCATGAAAATAATGATGGTACAGACCCATAATAGTCATTAGATGAAGAGCCCTTGATTATATGGAGGACAAATACAGCACACCTGCCATATTGAAGGTCCTAAAAATCACTTTGTAGTTGTTTTAAGATTTAAGATTCAAGATTTAGTTTAATACAGTATCTAATCTCAGAGTTAGAATAAAGATTACAATGTAACAGGTTGAATGAAAGTCACTTGCAGTCTTGTTAACTGTAGACTTTCAATAACATAATAATCATAGTTTATTTTATTAACTTAACATTGATGGATTTTTTTTTAGTTTACCTTAAATTGCTCTAATTTTCTTCAACATTCAATCACAATGCAAAATGAAACTTATGTTGTGTCTGTTATGTTTTTTGTTATTTTGTTTTTGAGGAAGAAGGCTTGCATAAGCTTCATAGATATCTTGTTTATGTATTAATAAATACATAAGAGAAGAACCAACCCATTTCAGTGTCAGAGACTGTTAACAGAGGGGTCTTACTATTTTTCATTAAACTATTTCTGTGCATATTACTAATTTATTCATGAAATTTAAAACTGTGTAAGCTTTTGTCATAATTTTTCAAATATTCTTTGCTATATGTCAGCTAAAAATGTAATAAGTAATAATAAGCATAGTTCCTGTGGTAATGTCCCACACAGATGGGAATATTTCACTGACACTTGTCTCTTAAAAGTAATAGAGCAAATCATTTGCAATCTGTTTGAAAATACTAATGTGATCTTTTTACCCAAATCATTCAACCATGAATTAAAAGGTTTTGAATTGACCGACTGTATTTTGTGATACAAAATGTTTTTATTTATGTTTTTACATTACTGTCAGTCATGAAACCTGTTCACTGCCATAGGTACCACTGAGGTGTCTACAGGAACAGAGGCATTGTGAAGCTATTCAACATCGGGGCTTTCTTGGCCCTAAAACTATCAGAAATGTACATACACGTAGTGTTTCATGTTTTGTTTTTGTTTTTTTTTTGCTGTTTTTTGGGGGTTTTTTTTCAGAGTAAAATGTATTTGAGATGCAAAACACTGTTTTCCCTCAAAAGGATTTGATCAGGTGCATATGATAATTTTTACCAAAATGTATGTAGTTTCAAAAAGTGTGAGTTTCCATTTAACTTTCTTACAGTTCTGTTTTGTTTGTTTTTCTTTTAGCAACAGGTGTTAAAATTCAGTAAAAAAAAATTAAGAACCTCCTCATTGATAAAGCTGTTATATGCTACATTTTATGTCACCTTTGATTTAATAATTTAATAACCATAACTAAGATTCAGAATAAATGCAATTGAGATCATGGGGTCTACAAAAGATTAATGTAAGCCAGTTTTGTGATACCAGCAAAATCAAAAACAGTGATATTTACCAATCCCTATGAATTTAGAATAAGTCAGACTTGAGTGCTGAAGGCACACCCAAGGTAAACCCAAAGCGGTTTTTAAACCATTTGGAGTATTTGCATTTTGTATTAGTATAATATAAATAATTTAAAAAATTAGTTTGGTTGTGCCATCTACAAACAAAAAAATAAGGGGCAAGGGAAATTGAGATAAGGTTACCGCTCTGCAGTATGCCGGAAACAGATGTATTGCTGAAGCATGTGGCACTCAGATGGATGGGTTGAGTGGCTGAGGCACAGAAGAGGATTTATTCATAGCAAGTGGTGGGGCTTACAACGCAAGGCTGGATGTTGTAGAGGCTGAGCAGCATTGTAGCTGTGGTGCTAGTTTAAAAAACCCTCCAAAAAACTTTCCTTCCATAAATTTCATTGGTTTTACAAGGTGACACTCATCTTGTTATGGTCCTGATTTTGTTTGTGGGTTTGTTGTTAATCCCTCTCTCCCTCTCCCCTTCAGCAGGCTTCCATGCAGAGAGGCGGGGCTGATTGGCTCAGGAAAGAGGATCATGAGACACACCTGCTGTTCATTGTCAATTAGGTTCCTATTTAAACCACTCACACCATGATTCCTGTGTGAGACGATTGCGTCCATGTCCGTGTGCTGTGTTCCTTTCTTCCTGAGTATATCTCCCCACTCTCGTGCTATTCCTGTGCCTGTGATTTTGTCTGCCTTCCAGTGAGTTTTGTAGTCCTGGGTTTTTCATTCGAGCTTTATTGTAAGTCTCGTTTTTTCCCCTTTCGGGTGATTTTTAGTTGGTACTTTTGCCGTTGTGGCCTTTTGTGTTTTTTTTGTACAGTTTTTGAGTTTTTTTGATTTTTTTTTTCCCCGTAAGGGTGTTTTTTGTTGTGCCTTTTGTTAAATAAATCTTTTTGCCTTTTGACATGTCTCTGCGTCTGGGTCCTGTTCTGAGTCCATATCGTAACACATCTACTCAATTGATGCACTTGGCTCTTGACCCAAACTTGATGTCTGGGCTCATTGTTGGTGGTGACAGTTGTATCTATGGCTATGATCTAAAGGCTAAATAGTCCTTATGGCACAGACCTCGAAGTCTCCAAGACTAAAGATGACAAAACAAGTCAGGAGTACAACAAAAGGCATGCAGGTGATTGTCTTTGACATTTCAGGGTTTGTGCACAATGAATTCATTCCTCTTTGTAAAAATGTAAATTTTCAGTACAAACTTGATGTTCTTGTGTCTGGCAACTGGGCCTTCCAACATGACATGTGTCTGTTCAGAGCACATTAGAAAAAATGCAGTTTTCCTGCTCACAACAACACAGTGGTCATTCTCCAACCCTACCTAAATTAGACTTCTCTGCTCCCGAAAAATAATCTGTGGTTTCATACCAAAGTTTCAAACTGATTTTCTGCTCAGTGCAACATTTTCCTATGTATTTATCTACATATATTCAAAACTACTACTGAAGTGCAATAATTCAACTCGCTGCCACTCTGCTCTGTGCAAGATTCCATGTAAAAATCTTGTCATTATGTCACTTTATAACTGATAGCCATTGTTTATTTACACTTGTCTATATATAGTTCTTTGCACTTATATTTATATATTTATATAGCCACATACAGTTCCTGTATTTTCCTTACTCCCAAACACTGCCTGATACAACTCTGAAAGCCAATACAACGGAATTCCGTTCCACAAATGCACTGCCTTGTAATTTGAGATATGACAATAAAGGAAGTTGAAATCTAAGTCTAAGTTATGTCCCATGATAAAATCACAAATGAGTAGATACAAGTGGTTACAAAGATGCATCCAACTCAGGCTGATGATGACTGAGCTATGAAACTTGCAACACACTTTATACACACTTGGGACAAAGTTATAGTCACCGACTTTGCAGTGCAACATCTGTGCACAGCAGGAAGAGATTCTCAAGTTCTGATTACACCTGGTATATGTGACTAGGTAAGATTTGATTCTTGAGACCATTTATGTGATTGTATTTGTATTTTACCCTGAGAATATTTTAGATAACAAAACATGCTATTTTAAGTCACACTTCAACTGCAACTGTATTTCCAGCTATTTTGCACAGCTTGGTGTCTTGCTGTGTGAGTGTGGGTTAAAATAGTAGTGTATATTGAAGATTTTAATGAAATGGTTGGCTGCAAGATAATTAAGTGAGCAGGATTGTTAGAGCAGATATGTTGAGGTATTAATGAAGGTGGAACATGAAGAAAGAGAGAGCAGGCTCTTTAAGATAGCCTGTCAAGTCTACAAAATAATTACAAGCTCACTTTCAAATTGAACCCTTTGAACTGTCAACTGCAACTCAGTACAGTTTCCTTACTTCCCTATATTTTCCCTTGACACTGACACACACCAACATTCAGTTTCAGACTTTGATTCTTGGCTGGCACTCAAAATTGTGGCAATTCTACATTTAATGCTTGCAAGGGAATTTTTTTTTGCACAGGAAACATACACACACGTACCACATGCATAGGCATGCTCTCAAAAAAAAGAAAAAAGGAAAAAAAAACACATTTTGCAATCTGGTTCCTCTAGACTTTCCTGTCTTGGTTATCACACATGTAACAGCCCTTGTAAGTGTCTTGGATTAGTATCCATATTAACCCATTGACTCCCCTTCTAGTTTACATGAGAAAGAAACCCTAAACCAAGTCTTCTTTGCAGCACATCAAAATGACATCATATGTCAGCAAATGTGTTGAGGACAGATAGACAGATAGTGATAAGGCAATAAAATAATTTCCCAACCAAGAAGCCTGAATGAATGAATGAATGAATGAATGAATGAATGAATGAATGAAGAGGTAAGGACCAAAATAACTGCCTTTCAGAGACTGGAGAGAGACCTAGACATGAACAACACTGGAGATATGAAGCAACTTACCAAAGCATCAGAGACTACAAAAGCAGGAGTGCCATGTCATCATGTGTGAGGCCACACTGGCAGTCAGACTTAACTCCTTTTTTACTTGCTTGATCACCTCAACAAAGAGTCAGCTGTAAAGTCCCTGTAGAGTAAATCTGAGTAAAGCTGCTGGGCCTGATAACATTATACATGGCCATGTACTAAAAAACATGCCAACCAGCTAGTGGATGTTATTACAGACATTTCTAACATGTAATTGTCACTGGAGAGTAGTTCCACCTACTGCAAATTATTGTCTTAACTCCAAGAAACTGTCCTTCTCCAAAACAGCACTTGTTTGCATTCAGAACCTATAGATCTACAGATGATGCCATCTCCTCTGCCCACCACTCAGTATTCGCACACCTTGAAGGCAACAACACCTAAACCAGAGTGCTGATTGTTGATTTCAGCTTAGCACTCTACACAATTTTCCAGATTAAACTGATTGTATGTCCTCTTCAGAGAGAAACTTGTGCAGAACCCATTCACACCCAGCCACAGAATGCAATGTCACCACCATTGACATCACACACTACTCTGGTGTTCTCAAAGCTTGGTCCTGATTCACCCCCTACACCTATCACTCCCTGACTTACTCCCCTGCTGCCTTGGATTTATTATAGACCTCTATTATTCCCTCTCTGAAGCTCTTTGCTTGATCCCTCCAGACAATCACAAACTCCCATACATTATCCTCTTTTTGGATGACTTCCTCACCATTACACCATCCTTCTCCCCTCCATCATATGGTCTCTCCACCCTCAAGTCTGCCTTCTTCCAGCTTGGTGTCCCCTTGGTGTCACCCTTGACTCACTCACCTTTAAAGATCCTGCCCCTACTGAGAAACTCCTCCGCATCTCCTTGTACATCTCCAACTAATTCCTTGCCAACCGTTGCTCCAAGCCCCAGCTCCTCTCCCTGGTCGGTCACTTCAACCTTGCCATTTGTATTATTCTTCAGAGTGAAATTTTCATCCCTCATTTGCTGTCTATCTTTTACCATTCCATCCATCCACAACCACACTATGTCGGACGACTCCTCCAAGATGGAGCTGAGGCTGTGGCAAGACTTCCTTTCCTTGTGGAATGGGATTTCCTTCTTTTACAACAACCATATTACTCGCCTAGAGGACATTAAGCTCACACTGATGCAGGGCCTTTGATCAGCTTTGGCAGCTACTACAGTGGTTCGCCTGTGAATGGCTCCGGAGCTCTAATTATTCTCTCCTTCATCTGCCCTCTATAAATTGTAGCCAACTGTCATTGCTGCACTTCTTTGGGGGAACAAATGATCCAAAAAAGTAATTGTCATTCATTCAGAAAACCTCATTCAGGAGTTGGCTCTCCTATCTCTGGGGCTGAGGTTGCTGAGGTGTACAAAAAGCTCCTCGGTGGCTGGGCGCGGGGGTGAATGAGAACCGCCCAGAGTTCCTCAAGGCCCTGGATGTTGTGGGACTGTCGTGGTTGACATGACTCTGCAACATCATGTGGATATCAGGGGCAGTGCCTCTGGATTGGCAGACCGGGGTGGTTGCAGAAGGTATGTTCCAACCATAGGGGGATCACACTCCTCAGCCTCCCTGGTAAGGTCTATTCAAGGGTACTGGAGAGGAGGGTCCACTGGATAGTCAAACCTCGGATTCAGGAGAAGCAATGTGATTTTCGTCCTGGTCGTGGAACTGTGGACCAGATCTTCACACTCGGCAGGGTCCTCAAGGGTGCATGGGAGTTCACCCAACCAGTCCACATGTGTTTTGTGGACTTGGAGACAGCATTCGACCGTGTCCTTCGGGGAGTCCTGTGGGGGGTTCTCGGGGAGTATGGGGTGTCGAATCCGTCGTGGTGAAGGGAGCTGAGCCGAGGCAAAGCTCTCTATTTACCGGTCGATCTTCATTCCTACCGTCACCTATGGTCATGAGCTGTGGGTAGTGACCAAAAGAATAGGATTGCGGGTACAAGTGGCCGAAATGAGCTTCCTCCGTAGGGTGGCTGGGCTCTCCCTTAGAGATAGGGTGAGAAGCTCGGTCATCTGGGAGGAGCTCAGAGTAGAGCCGCTGCTCCTTAGCGTTGAGAAGAGCCAGATGAGGTGGCTCAGACATCTAATTAGGATGCCTCCCGGACTGGTGAGGTGTTCATGGCACGTCACACTGGTAGGAGACCACAGGGCAGACCCAGGACATGCTGGAGAGACTATGTCTCTCAGCTGGCCTGGGAACGTCTCGGGATCCCCCATAAAGAGCTGGACGAAGTAGCCGGGGTGAGGGAAGTATGGGCTTCCCTGCTTAGGCAGCTGCTGCCATGACCCGACCCCGGATAAGTAGTAGAAGATGGTTGGATGGATGGATAGAGATTCATAGAGTTTTGTATTTTGTGTTTGTGCTTAATCAAATTTTAAGGGACAAAGCAAAGATTTTTTTTAACAGTCTGTAAGCAATTGTTAAGAAAAAAGTGACCATTTTGAATATAGCTGTTTACAGGTTTGGTAGACATTAAATGGTAAAACTCAACAACTTTCAGTCGCTGCATGTTACATACTTCTTTTTACAGATAAGACTATTCATATATATCGGAGATACTGTTTTACTTTGACCTAAATGCAAAAGTTAACACACTACAATGCTTTAAAACTGCAATGCTTTAAGAAATTTTGCTTTCACTACTAACTTCAGAAACAAAAAAATAGTGCAAAGATATGGAAATCGCTGAACTATTAGCTACAAATTATAGAAATTACTGCAATTCAGTAAACTTAATTAATAACCATTAAATAATCTAAAAACTGAAAAATACATGTTACTATTATTCAGCTTGAAGCAACCATTAGTAAATGCAAGGATATGGTCATGAAAAAATATTGAATAAATCAGTGCATGATGTCTTTCTTTTTCCCAGCAGAGAAATTAAGACATAACAAATTTGCTGGATGCTGAAGATGCACAGGCAGTTTTGACTGGTTTAGTCACAGCTTTGACTTTTCTAACTTTTGTTTAAGTTTAAATTGAAGGTGTTAAAGGGACTGGAATGATGGTGTTGTAAAAATGTTCTTTATTTGATATTTGCTTGTCCTTACTATTTTTCTTTTTCACTTTCTCTTAATAGCACATACCTCTTATATAGCAAAATGGCGATTTTAAATTTTCCTCAGTTCTGACTTTGTTTTAAGACACCAGTGTGGAATAGGTTTTCTGCAAAAAGTTCATGCTTCCAGGATGGAAAAGAGAAGCTATTGGCATGTTCAGCATGTCAGGGTCCTAGGCTGGGTCCTAGATGACCCCTGGAAGGTGGCACCATGCCAGTCCCCAGGGGAACAGATGAGCCATGTGCTACTAGCCCCCCTACAGGTAAAGGGTCAATACTCTGAATTTAGCATGGACCATGGAACAAAAGGGCATAAGAGAGAAAAGAATGGCTTCCTTATCTTTGTAATCCTCTAGACAAAGAGGTGTTGATGTGAAAGAATTTCAAAAAATGAATTAAATTTACAAAAAAATTGGATGGTTCAGTGTTTATTTAAAAGAGTCAAGCTGAAAGGTACCTAAACCTTTTTATTAAGAAACCTCATATAACCTCACAAAAGAGTTTTTATTGAATTTTTTCATCAGTTATATTCAATAGCTCTTCATTATTATATCACAACATCATAGGTTTTATGGAACCTTTTGTCTGACGTCCTGTAACACTGTACATTGTACAATAAGACACATTGCTTTCCATTCAGTTTATTGTATTTGCAAACACACATTTGCCATAGAACTTAGAGTGCAGCTGAAGTGAGGTTGAGACCTGATTACGCCAGATGAGAAGACATCACCAATTAATTAGAATTAATTAATACCTGTCAAAAATGTATATTAATCCATCCTGTAGGTTCACACTTAAAAATGTTGGGTTAAAAACAACCCGATATGGGTTATTTTTTAACCCAACACTGGTTAAATATTGGACAGAACACATGCTGGGTTATTTTGACCCAACAAGTTGGGTTGGTTTCCTTAAACCAAC
>JAPZDY010000006.1:1088347-1114599 GCA_029783645.1 Ctenochaetus hawaiiensis | reverse complement strand
ATATATATATATATAAAAGTAGAATACATGCAAGTCAAGAAGGAAATCATCAATTGGTGTACTTGTTATATACAACCAGTAGATGGCGGCACCATGTCAGCAATGTACTAACAAAGTCCAGTACACTCAAATTCAGTTCAAGTAATGCATGCCGTTATATTTCAGCAACAATAATATGAAGTGGCGTCCCTCTGTGTACATGCACACATGAGGACAGCATCTTACCAGTTGTTGACTTGCAAAAGGGTTAGATTTGTTTGTGCTGCAATCTGTCTCTTCTCATCTTCTGTCGGGTATGGGTGCTGAAAAGAGAGAATTTATTGTCTTTAGCCGTATAATAACTTCTAGTGTTGACAGTAACAAATTAATCATTTAACCATGGAAATTTTCCTCTCTTTAAATATTAAGTAAAGCTTCCTCTGCCTCACCATGAGATGTTGAAAGAGCCAAGAGCGCATGATATTGGTGGCGTGTTTGGGCAGGACACCCCTCTTATTCTTGGACTTTTTGTCTTCACTGTCCAACAGGGATGAAAGGTCCACGTTTACCTTTACAATAAACACCGGGGTGGAAAGAAAAAAGGAAGGCAAGAAAAGAAAAAAATGAGTGGATGGTAGGGCTTAGTTATTGTTGCCACGGAAACAAAGGGAGACTACCAATTACCTATCTTTTTTCAGTGGCAAGGGCAGAAACACCTCCTCAAGTGTCACCATGGTAACTGAATTTGAGTAATGATACTTAAAATATAAAAAAGCAGCACCCTTGTCTGTGTGGAAACACGAGAGGGTCAGTGGTCTGTTTGATGCTCAGACAAGGAGCTGAAAAAGCGGAGGGTCAGCCAAGCCTCCGGTCAAAAGTTTGGTTTCACAGTTTGGCTCTGAATTAATGAGAAGCTGGTACGAAGTGTGACTGTGATTGGCTTAGTTTTTGTTTTGTGTTGACCTAAGCCTGTCTTTGTGTTCACTGAGACATTGTTCAGATGTTATTGTTTGGAGTGTGAGTGCTGAAGGACGAGATGCTCTCAGACTATTGACAATCTTTGACAGCCTGCGGTGTACATATGGATGTTTGAGCATGTGTGCGAGCTCATGTGTTTGGTCTAGCTAAGCCATACTTGTGAGGACATACTCTTGAGAGAGAACTATTGTTGTGAGGACATTTAGGGTTGTGATGGTCATCAAAATGACTGACCTGTATTGAATTACAAAATTACAGTTAGGAAGAAATTAAAATGTTCCATTAAGGAATAATTGTTAGTTAAGTGTTGAAGAAGAAGTCTGATTATATGCTCTTTTTTTCTTATTATCCTCAAATCTCCCTAAAGACCCAGACTTGTGATGGATGTAACCTTCTAACACATACTGTGTGTATCGAATTCTGATATTTCTTATTCTTTAGGGCTATCAGGTTTCATTGTTTTCCACAAACTATTACAAACTCATGAATGAGTCACACTGTTGCACTGGGTGACATGATCCTTCATTACCACGAGCCACCAGGGTAATTTCTTTTCATTGCTTAATCACACATAGACCTACATACTCTTGCTGCCCCAAAAACTAATCATAGTTTTTCTATATTTACTGTATTTATATTTAAGGAAATACTTCCCAATGTATGAATGATCACTGTTTTTTTATTAAAGTGTCCAGATTCTGAGCCTTTTTGATGAAACATCTTATGAAACTTGGATTCTTCATTAGGAAATATTTTACTGTACTTCCGCAAGCGAGGGAAGTAAGAAGGTAAGACTAACACTTTTCGTTGGATTTGTGGACAGTAGGATGAATATAGATTATCACAATGTCATTCTTTGAGGCCAGAAAAGCTACCGACATTTCTTGTGTGTATAGTGAAATCTATTCACACAGTCACATGTAAAGATTAACCTGCCATTTAGGGACAAAAAGGTAAATAGTAAATGGACTGCATTTAAAAATTGCTTTTCTAGAGTATTGACTACCCAAAACGCTTGACAATACAAGTCACAATCACTCTATTCACACACACATCCAAACACTAATGACAAGTGCTTCCATAAAAGTGACAACCAGCTAATCAGGACTTTTACAGAAACATATCATGTATTCCTGTCATGGCTTTCATAGAAAGCTCAAGGATCAACACAGACTCATGGCATATGATTAAATAATGACAAAATTTAGGATTTAGAGAATAGTGACATACATTTCACGGCTTGTGTGAGATTCTGCAGCTGAATTTTGTGCCAGCACCACCTTTTGTGACTGAATGGTACACTGCAGTATGATTTACCACAGCAGAGGCATAAGAGGGAGATCTGCTCCGGCTCTGGCTAGTCTCCCTGTGGTTTACCATAGTGTTAGCCTTGTAATTGTTTTGGTCAGAGTCTTGCACCCCCTCCGGGAAAAAGTGTGTTTTGTTTATATGTCTACAATTTAATACAGTATGTGTGCATTCATTGCATTGTTGAGATAAATCTGAATGCATGCTCTGAGGCAGATAATATGAAACACAAGGGGTCCTCAACAGCAACCATTACCCAACTGCCAAGAGCCTGTTTTATATTCTGAGAGACAACACATAGCATATAGAGATGTACACTTATACGCATGCAATAAATAACGTCACACATTGTCTGCAAATTAATTATAGGGAAAAAATAAGACAAATATATTAATCAGTCATTGCCTTTGTACAACAAGCACTACAAAGAGCAATTTTGTTTTCTATTTCTTTTTTTCTGGTACCCATTAGTAAAGGCTAAAATATTTCTGAGGAGAGCAAACAGATGAAAATTTCATATGCATACACATGCAGGACAAAATGCATGAATAAATAAAAATTGCAGGTCTGCTAAACACTATAAAATTGATTAATTTTATGGAGAGCATAGTTGTGGAAAGAATCCTGGCTGTCTTGGATATAATAGCAGACAACCCCCCCCTTAACTCACAATGCCCATAAATACACATTCACACACACTAAGATCCCCCTTAACACTCCACACACAAAACAAGGCTCATTACAGTTGCAGCTGGGTGTCACGTGGATAACCCTCCTTTTATCCCCCCTCAGCCCTGGGAGTGCGTGTGTTCCGGGGGAAAGCAAGGTTGAATTAATTGGCTGCCCCAAACTCAAGAGTGTGATTACTCGGGGCTTGTCGTTAAGGCAGCGATGGGGCTGCGTTCAATTCCCAGCCCACATGTAGCACTCTGCCTCTGCTGGGTCACGGCTATTCACCAAGACCTCCTCTGACTGTCAAGCATGGAATTACCTGCCTGAAACTCATCCGCTCTTCAGGCCACAGTGCAGAGATCTGTTTAAACTCTCCTGTGCCCTGTTTTTGTTTATATCTATAGGAAAACATTTGGACTGTCAAAGGCAGAAAAGACTGGCCTCGGAAGTGATATGTTAAATCGACCTGGCAAGCCGATTTATGTAGGCTGAAATGGCTTAAAAGAAAAAAAGAGAGTGATTTTTTTTTATTAAATCATACAAATTAATTTAAGTTTCAGGTTCATTTTATAGTATTTAGTAGCATCTGTTAGTAAGATTTCAACATCATTATCATCCCTCTGATACCCTTCCTCATCCAAGCATGTAAGAGAACCTACAGAGGCCGTAAAACACAGGAAACAATGCGAAAAGCCCTTTATTGACTCAGTGTTTGGTTTGTCCATTCTGGGCTACTGTTCACACACAGTGGTCCAACATGGTGGACTCCAAGAAAGAGGATCTGCTTTCTTTATAGATAAACAATAAAGATCTCCTTCTAAAAACTCAACTTTTTTTTGCAGGTGATTATACATTAATGAAAATAAAATTTGATATATTATGTTTCATTCCTGGCATATTCTGCCAAGGCACATGCTAAATCTTACAAAATGGACCTTAAATTGAATCTGTTGAATATGAATCTGTTCTAAATCTAAATCTGAATAGTTAGTTGGTATCTTGACTAAGATTAACTACATAACGTTTACAGACTCATTTTAAATCAAACCATCATCTTTTACTAAATGTGGTGCAAACTGGGAGTATTTATCAGTGTTACCCGCTTAATTATTACATATATTGAATACATCATTAGTCTGGCACACTGGCACTCTTCAACAATCACAAATATTTTTTTGGGGGGGTTGTTACATGTATGTTTTAGAAATCATTAGCAGTCATTACATATATGTAACAATTAGTCAGTGTCAATTATCCAGGTCAGATTCCCTCTGTGACCTTCTTTCACAAAGGATTAGAATGTCCTAATGGCTGTTTTAAACTAGTAAAATCTCTTATTTTGTAAGTTGTAGTTTTGAGATGAATGTTTAAGTGATTATTAGGATCATGCATGTTGCTTATTTATCTCAATGACAACCTTACACTTAACATCAGAGGACACAGTAGGTGTCTCAAATATACTAAAACACCTGCAGAAGCATTATGATCTCGAAAAAATAATTAGATATTATAACCTTAAATGTGTCCTTGTATCATAAAACATCCATTTGCAGGCTTTCATGTGGGTTGAGCTGTTCTAAAGTCATTAGTGGAGAGGAAATAAAACAAGTATGTGCTGTACTTCTTTTCCTCATGTGTCAAGAGGTGAGTATGAGTGTATGAGTGAAAATGTTATGTTTTAACTTTGAGCTTTATTTGCTCAATCTGTATCAGTCCTATCAGCAAAAATACTTGATGTAATTTGCATTAGAAAATGACAGGATCATGTCAGTGCCCTGAAAATTATGGAGATAAACAATTTTCATTTTGTTTGACAGTGGGGGGCTGCATGTCTTCAGACACAATGAAAAGGAGCCGGGGGGGGGGGGCGTTGGTCGGCGGTGTGAGGAGTCCATTCCATGTAATAACAAATTGATAATTGGTGGTGAGGGGAACATGGAGGGAGTGAATGTGTCAGCCAAAGCATCACCGGTTGGACAGTTTTACCTGTGAGTTCTGGATCTGGATGGTTCCCGGCGGCAGCGCCTGCGTTAACACTTGCCCTTGCGATGTCACCATGGCAACCGGCTGGTACAGGGTCCCACCTGAGGGGATAATTTGCCGTCATGAGTATCAAGTGGCTTCAGAAGCTACTGGCAGCCACATCCCGCTTTACCACCAGAGCCTTATTAAGTTCTTGTCAACCCCGCAACCAAAAACACAGCAAACAAGGAACAAAATGATTAGATTCAAGGTGCAGTAATGTCCTTTCACCCAGAAAAAGGAAGAGGGGACTGTGTTTTTGCTGCAGGCTTAATTAGACTTGATCAAGATGCTCTCATCGCAGTCTGTTTGAGCTCTTCAGTGTGTAGTGATCAAAGGCAGAGACATTGATTTATTTGGGTTAAAAGGGATTTCCAAAGGGGAGGATTAACATTTCACTGTACAGGCTTGACATTTTAAGAACCTATCAGCTAGACATAGGCTACCACTCTTTGAAAGACATAAAAAATAAAACTAAGTCACTGCAGATATATATAAAAAGAGAAAATGTTAACATTTTAAATGTTATGATTTATTATAGAATGGTGTTTACTGCATGTGCTGTGGAGTGAAATTATTGAAAAAAAAACAACTGCACTGATGATCACGCATTTTATTCTTTTAGGCCTTTGTTTCTGACAATATGGATTATAAATTTTAAGGTTACACACTTTAGTTGTAAACTACTTTAAATGTTGACTTTAAAGTCATTTAATATTAGTGTATGTGCACACTAATTTACATTTACAAAATGTATACGCATTGCTGTTTCATTGCAAAAGTCTTCTGGAGAATAATTACATTTATTTATATGGCACTACTTAAAATGCAGTTACATAGGAAAACAAAGGAAAATACAAACTTTATAAATTAAAAAAATGCAGTAAAGTAACAAGCCAAGGGAAAAGCAAATTAAAATTTACCAAGAAGGAAAACATGAAAAAACATTATAGTTAAAAAATAAAAAAAATGATGGAATGTGAGCCATGCTTTTTAATAAGTTGGGGTATGAAACTTCAAAATCATAGCATAGTGTTTTGTGCTATTGTTTCAGTTCTGCAGCCTGTGTGAAATGGAGCTGCTTGTTTGACCACTTGTCTCATGTCAAAGTTTTAAGATGGGTTTACTTTAAAAAGATAGAGATATGAAGCCACAGTTTGTTAAATGATGGATGTATTTTTTACGAACTTGTTAATACAAAAATGGATATAGTTTTATCTGTTTTTTGTAAAAACCTTGTGGGACTACAGACTTCAATACAACCTTGTATTGTTAAATGTTTTAACTGAACCTTGTATCTTGCTGTAAGATCACTGCTTTAAATAAAACCTATTACTGCTTTTAGATATAAAACTGTATTAGCAGACCTATTATATTCAAATTTAATAAAAATCTTCAGTGTGTGTCAGGGTCCAAGTCGTCAGTGTATGTTTGTAGAACTACATACTCACCTGATACCACTTGAGAGTTGATTGTAGTCATGGCGACATTGCCCTGTTGCAAACCCCCGGCAGGCACCACAATCCCTGAAGGGTTAACAGAGCTGGAGACAGAGGTCATGGATGGAGAGGAGGTCTGAATTAGTTCCTGGGGGATCACAGAGAAACACTAGTGAGCAAAAGTAAAGAGGAATTTCTACTGTTTGTGACTGAAATACTCCCAACAGCCAACTCTACCTGCTCAGAAATGATAAGATGTATCTTGACAACTGCTAGTCAGAGAAGGTATTATCAAAATACTAAAGGATCCAAAAGAAGTTCATGACTGACCTGCTGCATGTTCAGACTGGTGTGTGATGGAGAATAGGGTCCTCCGAGGTCATTACGGAGGAGGTTGTCGCTGTGCATCTTGGTCTTGAGGCAGGTGATGTAACGGTTGCAGAAATCTTTACAGAGTTCATTGACTTTCTCTAATTCTAATAGATGGATTCGCAACACCTGAATGGCCTTCACCATCTGAAGAAGACAGAGACAAACTTTAAACACTTCACTGTCAAAACCAAAAATTGAATTTCTTTATTTATGTTTATATGATGTGAAGCTGTCCTCTGCTCTGAATCGCTCACTAAATGCTCACATTCAAAGTCTCAACATGTTGGTAATTTCAGTAGCAGACGGTGTTTACAATGTTTACATCTTAGTTCAGTGTTGTAGAAGGTAGCAATATTTATTATTTAGCACTAAACCCTTGTACAGCTGAGGCCCATGGGAAGTTATTTTGCAGGTATAAAAAGAATTGCAATAAAAAATGTAGCTGTTTTAAGACACTATTCAACTGATCTGCTATCAGTTTCATGAAGTTAAGGCACTTCTGATGTGATTTAAAAATTGAAGGTCAAATGCAGAGGCAAAGATATTTTTACCTTTTGCATGGGTCAAGCTTCCAAAACCCTGGATCCTACATTTATCATTATATTTTAAAAACTGAAAGAGTCAAGTTCAAACTGAGCTCATGAGGTCACCTAAAAAGTGTACAATTGGAAATTGAAGGGTTCCTTTTATGGTTTCTATCTTATTCCAAGGGTTTTCCCTTTTAAAGCCCTAAAGTTAAAGCAAGAAACCACTTAAAACCCTAAATATGAATGAGTGGATAAAAGTTTGTTCATAATATACGGATGCATAAGTGATCACCCATTTCAAATCTAAAAACATACTCAAAAACACCTTATGCCACACTAAATGAAATAAAATAAACACTAGATGAGGAACACATCAGATAAGGTGCTTACGATCTGTTTTCAAAACCGGAGTTATGACAACAAGGAAAGAGCATGCAGTGATTTCTTTTATTGATGAGCTGGGAGTGACATTCAATTTTAATGTTTATTCCAGAGATGCATATAGATTGCAAGTATAGGGGGAGGAGTGTAATCCTTTGATCCTTCACTCTCCCAAAGCCTGAAATCAACCGATCGAGTCTCTAATTTGCAATGCTTTGAGATCAAACTATGTAGGGCTGGATGTGTGAGCTTCAACCTTAAATATAAAGAAAATAGCTTATAATTATCGTTACATGGTAGCGAGTTTTGTTTTCAACTTTAAGGTTTTCACTATTCAGTACATTTCTTTTAATTACCTTTACCAGAAACATTGTGTTCCAGCTCCGATAAAGATATGAGCTTGTCTCCTCTGTTAGCAAAAGACCTGCACAGCACTTTTGCTTTGAAGAACCTTAACATGCTGGGTATGATATTTGAAACACAGAATTTCAGTGAATTTACAGTTCAAATGTAATTCTGTATTTTCTTCTCTTCTGCAGTTATCTGATCATCAACTGTAGTGCACTTTGTCAAAGTCACAACTCAAGGTCAACAGAATGGACAGAAAAGTGCTTGGCCAAGGAGGAGATAAATCAGCTAATTAAACTGCGCTCACTTAATCAAGGGACCAGTAAGTCTTTGCCCATTGCAGCCAGTCAGGCCCAGTGTAACATTACTGCCTTGTGGAAGAGTTAGTGCCCTCTGGGAGGGATGCCCACACCCAGTGCCTCATAAAGCACACAGATGCAGGGTTAATTGACTGTTCAGCACTTGTCCCAAGTACTGTAATGGCAATAGTGCACTTTTTTTTCTTGTCTCTGTCTTTGTCTTCGTCTGGCTCAACCCTTCCACACCCACTCCCCTACAGACACAGACACACACACACATACACACACACACAAACACACATCCTTTCCCCGTTAACATGATCAGCATCCTCCTTCTCTTAATTTGCAATTAGTGTTAGCGGTTGTGCAAGGGGAAGTGCAGGGGGAGGATGAGAAAAATTACATGAAAAAGGAGGGAATGATTGGGCGAGGTAATGATGGGACGCAGTGCAAACAGACAAACAGGCATTCCTACAGCTTAATTTTTCTCTCTCTTTTTCTTCAATTAAGTCGAGTACATTATTTGAACTGACAAACTAATATTGCAGCATTGGCAGTAACATGATGCAAGACGTATCACAATACAAAGGCTTTCTTAAATCACAGTGACTAAAGCCATGCTGTTCGAATGATTACCATGTGTGTCACAGCACTTTTCTTACCAAGTTGTCCAGCTCTGGGTCTTCACTGAAGAAGGGCTTGTGTTCTCGTTCCTGCTGGTGTACAAAATTTTCAATGTCCACATCAAAGCTTGCTGATGTGATACATTCAGATCCTTGTGTGGCCTGCTCACATTTCTCAAACAACAACGCCAGCAGGGGGAACAAAGGATGTCTGAGAAGAAAGACGGACAAAGAGAGAGAGAGAGAGCAGTATGCATCAGTTTCTATAGATACTGACCTTTTATTAGCTTTAGTTAAATACATTCTCAATTCACTACATTAATAAAGTTCCATAGGATGGTAATTAATGTAGAATTTCTTTAAATTTGTGTGTTGCAATGTATTGCACCGGTGCGGTAACAAAGAAGCAAAGTTTGAGTCGCAATAACTTGTCTAAACACAGCACAAAACAGCAGTGGTAAAAGTTATTTGGTCTATTGTGCAGAAAAGTCATAAATGAAGTGTTCATTGTCCAAGAGGACAAGTTTACATTCAGCAACCGTAGGTGGGGGCATTTTCAAGCATCTTGGACAGTCAGGTAAAAAAGACTAACTTTCTAATTGTCAGTAAGTGTTGAATACTCTTGTAATGAAAATGAGGAAATGTTGAATTTTTTTTTGTCACTTTGGTGAAGCTGTGATCTGTCCATCATGTCTGATAATCAGATCATCAGAAAGATGATTGAAAAATCAAATATCAGTGTCTGCTCTCTCTGTAACAACCCTGTCTGATTTTCTAGTCTCTAGCTGCACGTCAAGATTTTTAATTATTTTTTTAATTTTTCATTTATATGTTTTTTAATATTTAGTTCAGACTTCGCTGAGTGTCACTTAGACCCTTGTTATAAGCATTACTTTTTTTCCCACCCAGCAAGCAATTTAGTAGTTTAGTACACAAAATACCCACTTCAACATTATGATTGTATGGATTTTATTTATTTGTATTATGATGTGTTTTGATATGTATTTGTAAACAGGAATCCTTTATTTCTGCCTAGTGAAAAAAATCATTATAACTGAGGACATCCCTTGGCAATTTGGTCATTTGTGCACATCTATGTTGCTCAAGCAGTACTTTGTTAAATAGCAAAATGCTCTCCCACAATAATTGACTCGTTGTAGAGTGCTGCCAACCAGAATGGAAAAAGCCTAGAAATTAATTCAAGATATGGTAAAATCCCAAACCCCTCTCCCCTCCTCTTCATACTGTTAATAGTGCAGCACCTCAATGACATTCCCTAAAGGACATGCTGAACATACGGACAAGGTTCAGCTAGAGATCAAGAAAAGATCTTTAAGTGGATAGGATATGGTCCAGTGACAGCGCCTTGCTTCACGGTGTCACCTACATTGTTACCATCTGCCTTTTACAGGGAATGTCACTCACCTAAGATACCCTGGATACACTGTGCAATGGTCCATCCCACACAGCTGTATGTAGTACATGCCAAATTATTAAGCATTTCCACCTGAGAAAAAGCCACTGCCCTAATTGCCGCAGTGACACAATACTACAATGCAATAAAACCTGAAAAAACCTAAAAGAAGACTGACCCAGAGTGAAAAGTTGTGGCTTAGATAGATATCACTGCCTCAAAAGTTATATTATACAGTGATCTCTGTTCTCCCTAAGTCTGTATTTCAAACAAACTCAGCAATCTACCTTTTTTATTCTCTTTCTACTTGTGACTGTCCCTCTTAATATATGTCCTTCTCAAGTTAATCATAAGCTCTCATCACAGTACATTACATAACCTCTGTAAGCTGTTTTCTATACTTAAGGGCACATTTCATAATTTAAATATCCAGTGCCTTTAGTCTAGGTAGCCTTGGTAAAAGGGTATACAAGAAGAATGAAGCCAAATGCATTCATTGTATTAACATGTAGTAACATATGTAGTTACATTATTGCTAGCACCAAGCCTTTCCTTCTTTGAATCTGTGTTGCATAAATGTTTATTCACATAGAATCTAAATGCAACTGTAGCCTCTTTTCACATTTGCATGATTACATAGTTTTATTTTGTTTTTTGTTTTGTTCCTATATAATTCTGTATGACAGTAGAAGTTGATTAGGTATTTATTTTGCCAGATCAGTTTGGAGAAAGTGTGTATTGTTGGTAAAATGTGTATTCTAGTGCTACCACAAATTCAAAAATCATTGGTAAATTGGTAATGTTTACCTAATAATTGTTCTTTAATCCCCTAAGTTTAGTTCAAATTAACTCTAGCCTTTTTATTTTAGTCTGGTAGTGTGAAAGCTGTCAGTCACACTGTGGTCTGTTGTCTGTCTGCATTAGGCCAACCATGGGACTTGACACTTGAAGTCTTCCGCATTCACTTGATATGTTTAATTTATCTCCTGTAAAGTTATGGACCGCCTTTGTCCAGATTTTTTACTAATGAGATAATATATACAATACAGGAAGTCCAGTTTAAGTCTTGAAAATTAATTTTTACAACCTGTCATTCCTTGGTTTACAACTCTGATTAATAATTATTATTAATCAGAGTTGTAGGAAAGTGCTGCATGACTGTATGTCAATCAAATGAATTCAATTTTGGTGTCAGATTTTGGTTTGTTCGTAATAAGTCATTATGAAAACAAGCTGAAATATCTTTTCTTTTTCCCCCTTGGTCCAAACCAAGAGTCACTTTTACGCCTGTATTACAGTTTGAAGTGGAAATGTGTAAGTGTTGAGGAGAGTGTTGCTAGACAAAACACTGAATGTACAGCAACTGACCTTAGATGAATAAATGTTAAATCAATTAAAATATGCATGTGTATACAATTATTTTTTTTAACTTTAGTAAATGTTTGCTTAACGATGATCTACTGGAAGTCACATTTTTAATTTCACATCGTATCATTGTGGACATACATGTGTGTGTGTATATATGTGTGTGTGTGGTGAGTGTATATTGCAGGGGACTGCGCCGACATGGATGCAGACTGGGTCCTTGCTCAGGCTCTAACCCATGGCTCTCATTTGCAGCCTTTAATAGTCGTCTATATTATACTCTAATCTGCCTGATCCCAATTTAATGCCGCTCCCTCAGCCAGACATGGCAGGAATACTAAACAGGAGGGTCACGTGCAGAGTGGAGAGCCTCTGCCTTGTCTGTTTAATGTCTGCTTGTGGTGGGGTGGAGAAGAATCTGTGTGGGGGAAGGGGGGGGGGCATAACTGAGAGCAAACAGGGTGACTCTCAGCACTGCAGATGGTGTCTTAACAAGTTATTTACTCTCACATTATTCAGTCTTTATTATTTGTGTTATTTTTATTACAGAACGTTGTTAATTCTGCCAATGGGAGGAAAGTCAGTGAACTTTCTTTTTTTTCCCCCTCTTTGAGTTATAATGTCATAGAGAGAATAAGACATGTCAGCCCACCTGTGTCAACAAAATGACTTTTTGAGTTTTGAGTTTCTTTATAAAAATCACACAAAGACTCTAACAATAACGCACCTATTCACAGATATCTGATGTAAAGAAAACGTGGCACTGCAGGCCCTGGGCACCTAAGGGCATTGTGGGTAGAGCTACAGAGTGCACAACATCTTCATTTGCTAAATATATACAGTATTGTGTGTGAATGGCAGAAGAAACAGTCAAGCTGAAACAGCAAACAGAGCAAGATTTTTTTTTTTAAATGATTGAAAGTTTTAAAATAAACTATTAGTATCAAGATGGCAATGCAGCAATTGGACGAGTATTTGCTGTGTTTCTTACACAACAAAATTACAACAAAATTGTCTTGTTTGAGATGATCCTTTTTATGTTAAAGCAAAATATTTTAATTTTTTGTTTTAACAGAAAAAAATATTAAAAGTGTATTTTTGTTATTACTTTGTACCAATATTGCAGTTTCTTTTAACAAGTAACATTTTTTAACACATTATACCACGTTTACTCTTTTGTCAATTTACAATATTATCATGTGAATAAATCTTTAACCATCATAACATCATAAGTTATGCTTCATAGTGTAAAAACTTCATATGTTGTCAGAACAAGACACTGTCGCCTCCAAAATTTGACAATGACTGTTTTATGTTTTGAGTACTAGTGCTCACACAGAGTCTTTACATTTGTCATTTGGCCTTGTGCTGCTGAGAGAGCCAGTGGTAGGAAGTTAGGTAGGTGATGAGAAGGCTACATTGTTCATTAAGGTATTGACTCATTATAACAACATATCAACCTATCATGTTATAACAAGAGATGTTTCCTGTTTTCTGAGGGAGTTAGTGTGATATAACTGATAATCAACTGGTATGTTGTCAAAGGAAAAACATTTCTGAGTAAAATTTAATCATTTGCTATTTTCTAGCTATAACAAAAATATTTTTGCACTAACATAGACATATCAGGGCCTAAAAAAATAATGGATTTTATTATTATTATTATTATTATTATTATTATTATTATTATTATTATTATTATTATTGATGGCAGCAGCCATATTAGGCCTCTGGGTTTGATCAGTAATATATAGCCTGTCAGAGGACAAAGGTTTGATAATGGCACTGCTTTTTTTATCTTTTTTGCCAGCAAATAACTGAATATGGATCCATGTAAAATAAAAAAAAAAGTCTAATATGGTACAGCTTGTAGAGGCAAATGGAGACTTGTTTCTACCCCATAGTTCTCCTGCTCTGATGTTTATTGTTGTTTACTGTAATGTCATGTGACACTTACATGATGTGAGATCTGAGAGTAAAAAAAAGTCAAACTTAAATCTGTATTTTATTATAATTAAAGATTGGTAAAATGCAAAACTCTAAACCCTAACTAAACTCAGACTGCTAAATTTGTAGTTATGTTTCACATTCTGCATCTTTAAATGTTTGGAAATTCAGCCAAATTCTTTACAGCAAACATGACAGCTGCTAAGTGAACCATCTTATTTATCAACTGTTCTTTTCTTCCTCAAACCATGTCTTGTTTAATGACACTGAATCTAATTAACATTCAGAAACTGTGAAGTACATTAAAGTGAAAATGCATTTGTTAAACAGGCTTTTTAAGCTGAAACTTTACTGGAATGTTAATTTACATAAAGAAAGAATTGTGTTTAGAAAACAGAAGATTGTAAAAGCCTGATGTGGAGTTATTTGCATATAACAAACTATATTTGCATTCCATTTACTTTATTTGCTAATGTGTTTAGAGCTACAATTAAACATTTTAAAAGAACTACTTTTCCATCCTTTGTCTTGCTTTTTAACTGGAGAAAAAAAGATTTAAATACCTATGAACTAATGTTATTTAGTGATAATGGATGTATTTTGAACCACAAGGACTTAAACAAAGATCTTTAAAACCTGATGAATTTAAGATAGGGATATTTTAAAAAATATATATATATTTAGTTTTGGGTGCTTTGGTGTGGAAATTGTAAGCTCTGCCTTGTGCTATACTACTCTCAGCCAGATTTGGAAAAAATGATGTAAAAGGCTAGAGTTATCAAGGCAATTAGGGTTTGCATGAGAAACATCTATCCTTGAAGACATACCATTGCGCACAGTTGGACCTCGCCAACTTGGAGTGAGGTAAAAACACTACCCTTCGGCGTTTTCTATGACCTTTACACAGGAAGTCAGGATTAAGGTAGATGGGGTGTGAAAAGGCATGCATTTTTATGAACGTGAACATAGCCACATATGTCTGCTTGTGTGTGTGTTTGTGTGTGTGCGTGTGTGTGTGAGAGAGAGAGTACGTGGTCATGTGATGTGTGTTTTCCACTACCTCCTGCAACTATTCCCCACCCCCCACCCCATGTCCGCTGCCAGAAGCGGCAGGTTCTATCTGCAGTGCGACGGAGTGGAGATTGCCGGCTGGGGGATCATTACAAGGGCCATAAAAGAGCGATTTACAGGACGGCCAGTGAGTGGAGTCAGCACGGTCCCCACCCTCCAGCACTGCACCGTGCTGGGTCACCAACGAAAAGTCCAAAATGGAGAATCAGAGGCCAGCGGGGGAACGTGATGACTTAAACATGAAGGTAAGGGACATGGCAACTCTAGTGATATCTGCTTTATGGTCGGTGAGTCAGAAGCAGATTTTAATGTTTGATTAAGCAGGCAGACATGACAAGCTTTAAAACCTTGCTTTTGTTGAAGGAAAATTTCCAAAATTTTGTACCTGTTTTTTAAACTGAATAAACCTATTGGTCTTTTTTTTCTTTCTTAAAATTTATATTAAAAGTGAAGCATAGATTCTTATCTTGACAGAAAACATGGCCTTCATCACTCACAGCTATTAATGTTATGTTTGCATATCAACAGACCCCTCTATCTTACTGTCAATGAACATATAAATATACTTCGTTAGCAGGAGCAAACTGAGCTCTCATCTTTGCTGGTAACCCCTTTTTAATTAGAAAACTATTCAAAATATGTGCATCAAAGTTACCATGACATTTCATGAGTATTGATCTTATAGCATTAATTAAGAAGTTGCTTGTATTATTCCTTGGAAATGATTCCTACATGGACTAGTTAATGCATTGACTCTTGACCCATATGGAGTCAAAATGATTTATTTCATGGTTTGGTGTGAGTGAACCCTGAGTAATAACCCTGAGTATTTTTTTGTTTGTTTATTTTTTTTTATTTATGTTTTTTTATTTATTTATTTATTTTTAGATTTTTTTGGCCACTTGGGGGCAGCAGTTACATTTTATAAAAACAGCACTAAAGTTAAAGAGCAACACTGTGATTTACTTGGTCGTGTTCCTGCCCCAGGACACATGTTAGTTCAAGGACTTGAGAAAATGTACATCATATCATTAATATGTGTAGCTAATATAAGAGACTTTAGAAGGCTGGTGGATGTAAGGGGGGCCACAACACAGCACTACAAGCTCAGGACAGAGAGCTCAAAAAATGGACATTTGAGCATCAATAAATCCATCAAATGTGCATAAACTCCATTTGCTAAGAAAATATATAATGCAATAAAAAGCTTTAAATAACTATTACAACATGTAGTCACTACTGTGCCTTTGTCAAGCCTGAACATCCTCTCTAAACAGGAAATATTATTTAAGTTTGGTACCAAAATTGGAAATATCAGGTTGTCTCCAGATAATAAAAAAGTGTTAGAGCAGCAGATGCAGAGCTGTTCATGATATGAAAATATCAAAGCAGCATAGTCATCAATGGAACAAGTTGTGTTTCCCTGCTTTTGCAATAATCTGGCAGGCCACCAAGGGGGTACAAAAAGAGGTGGGGGTGGGGTTTAAAGGTATGTGTTTATGTGAATGTGCGTGTGAGTTGGGGAGAGAGAGACAGAGAGATGGAAGTCTCTCCCTCACTCTGCCTGCTCCCCACTGTTTGCCAGCCTAATCAGGCCTGCTGTATTCCCGTATATTAGAAGCCAGTTTGTGGTGGAGTCCTGCTGTGTTTGCTCCCCACAAGGCCCCAGTTTCCCTAGGCTGAAGCACACCCTGTGTAAGAGTGTGTTTAGGGTTGGGGTACACACACACACGCACACACACACACACACGCACCCATACAGTGCACGAGTGCAGACACACACACATGCACACAAAACAGAACTGCACGGACTGAATAACTCCTGTCTCCTTTTCTCTATTTTTAAAACATACCTTTTTTTTTCCCATGTCTGGTCCTACACTGCACTTGGGGATTTGTTCCTCTGCGGCTTCCTGAACCAAAAAGCTCAATCAAGTCTTTGGTTTGTACAATATCTCCCTACATCAACCATAACCAGCAGAGCAACTGAATTCATGGTTTGTCTGTGTGGAGTTCTGGTTGAGGCCACAGAAAATGTATACAAATGGAAGAAGAAATAGACTACAGCAAGACTAAATTTTAGGGTTTTTTTTTTTTTCAAATGAAGGACATGCTCCTCACTTAACTGTCAGCATGATGGTAAGATGCTATAGTAATGAGGTATATAGTACACAAGCTAAACTCAAGGAATGCAGCTAATGTGGTAGCGCCAAAAACTGCAGTTCTTCAAATGGTCATTTGAGGCCAATCATAGACCCATACAAAAACAAAGCAAAGAAAACCTAATTTTACCGAAAAAATAAAAATGTTTACCGCCTGGTACAAAAACCGTTTGGTCCCTGTTCCTGAAAACAGTGGGAAGTGAATTTTTATACAAGTCACTTATTCAAGTTATAGTAAGGCTAGCAGTAATGCATAATTAATGTTGTTTCTGCTTTAAGTGACCTCTAGCCACTAGTTTCCTGTCACTGGCATTACCACAAGTTGTGGCATGGTTTATCCTTGGGATCCCCTGCTCCCTTCTACCAAATATGGTCATCTCTAACTCAAAAATACCAAGATGGCAACTATTTATTAAACAGTTCAGGGCAATAGCTTTGTGTCAGCCCTGAATCGAGTCTGCAGCCCCAATAAGCCTTACCAGCTAGATAAGGCAGCATGTATGTATCAGCAAGTTTGCACCACTCACTGTACACAGTAATAGCTGAATGTAATAACTAGGTGACAATGTTGGATGACTATATTAGTGTAAGAATGTCTCATCAGGTCCTATCTCATCTAAAAGGTTGTGGCTAGTCATCAAGTGTTCATTGAGACTTAGGTAAGAAAATCAACTAGTTAGTGAAGGTTATAAAAGCATTATAAACAAATTCAATTATTTACAGATTCCATATGTAGCAAAAGTCCTTTAATTTGTGAGACAGAGAACTAAAAATAAAATTACAGTCTGAATGGAGGACTGTTTCTAAAGGGCATTACTCGACAGCTGTGAAGTGCAAATGATGTTCTTTTCTCTCCTCTGTTTGCTATAGGACACTCTTGTGCCAAGAGAAGATAACATAGAATACTAAATTGCTCAAGTAAGAAAACCAAAAAAAAAAAGGAAAACTAAAAGAAAAGAAAATTGTGGACTTCCTTTCTCATCCAATGTCAAGCGGTGAGGAAACTCATAAAAACGGGTATCTGACAGAAACAGCCAATAAAACTACTTGAGCTTTGACACAGTTTCCTGCATTCAGCAGTGGCTGAGCACCAACACACGCTGACCTGCTAAATGGAGGAGGCACGGCCTGTTTTAAGCCTGTGAGCCAGCAAGACTTTGCACTGCTGGAAAAGCAGCACAGTAGTGGAGGATGCATTGATGCATTGTGGCAGTGAGGATAAACAGACTTTATGGTGCATTACAGAGGCAGACAAACACAGGGGCCAACACAAATGTAGCCAACGCCTTCCTTAGACGTGTCAAATTAAACATACTCCCTCCTGGTGTGTATGACATTAGGGGTTCTCAAATTTTCATTTCTTTTCTGCCATTAACAAAACATGAAATTGCAAGCAGAAACACACCCAAGGCTGAATAAATTCCTGTATTCTATGAAGTTTGGTGACTGTCAGCATGGCATTGCATGTTAACCTTCCCACAAATACACACACACAAACCCTTAAATCCAGTCTCAATGCAAAATACCCGGGCTGACCAGCATGAGAGAGGCTTTCAGCAAAGACCCACATTGGAGGGGAGTGAATGATAATATGCACCATACAGGGCTCTGCACTGCAACACTTGCATCTTGGTAAAATGATCCCACCACTGTCAAAACAAAGAATAAATCCAATTTTATTCCAGTTTGCTTTCACTTTCTGATGCAAATAAATGTCTTGTGATGGAAAACAGTTTCTTAAGTCAAGTAGAATTCAATATGCTTCATAAATACATTCTTGTAAGAAAGAAACCCTCATAACAGATTGTGTCTTTCATATTACAATTAAGATAAAAGCTCTCTTCCTTGAATAATGCTGAGAGGAAATGTTTTGAATATGACCCTTACTGTATACAATGGAAGTGTAACACTGCCTGTGAGGACTTTTGAGATAAACAAACATCTTATTGCTTATCATTGAATCCCTAAGTTCTCTCCATGTAAAGCGAGCGGGCAGTTAACTCCAACAAACTGATGAAAGTATGACCTTAAAACAGCATGTTCTGGTATACACAGCTCCTCTACCCGAGTTCCTTCTAAGCATCATAAGGACATTTCTGTTTTTGTTAAAAAAAAGACTATTATGATGTCTCTTCCAATTAAGTGCTGTTTTCCATCTCTGAGCCAAATCAGCTTCCATCAGCCGGGAACACTACATCCGCAACCTGAAAAACAAAAGCCTTACCGGCTTTTTAATGAGATGCAGAGAATCCAGAAGGATCTTTATAGTAAATGCCACAACTCATTAGGCTAATTACCCTATCACACATTTACTCCACTGCTAATAACAAAGTAGGCAGAGAGACAGAGAGAGAGAGAGGAAACCACACATCTCCTCATAAAGTTGGCATTCTAGCAATTAGTGAAAAGAAACATTAAAGCCCACACAGACCTCCTGAGCAAAATAATTAAAGAAAAATGGCAGAGATGTTGATTCTCTGTGCCTTTCTCTTTTCAAAGAGTACAACCCCCATATGAGCACTATGGAGAGGCAAGAACACGACACATCAGACTTCCATTAAAATAAGAGTGCTATTTGTGTGTTTTTGCATAATTTGACTCACTGTGGGAGACATGACTTGTGAAGTCAAATTTAATTGCCTTTATAACAAGGTAACAAGGTGTGCTTAGTCATTAGCTCCTTGCATGGGTAAAAATAATCCAAAAACCTCTAATGTGCTCAGCTTCCTCTGAATGCAGAGCAGCAAGGATTTCACTTAGGAGCAACAAATAATCATATTTTAGCACCACATTCAGGTGAATCCTCAGCTCTTTTTGCTCCTTGAACTGAGGGCTGCCTCTGACGCTGTTGATTACAACACTTTAATTGGCCATCATATACACTTACAGACTCAGCTGACTTCTGTATTCTCCATAGCACTATTTAACCGGTAAGTAAGTCAAGTTCTCATCTCGTACTTGCAATCTTTTTGCACCTGCTGTTTCACAAACAGACACTGAAACTGCACCACAATGTAATATTTGACTGTAAAAAATAAATTATGATATGCTTGATGTCACTGTATGTATTAAATGTAAAAGGAAAACAAATTTTATATTAAGTTGTATCTGCAGATACTGTCAGTACAGTATTGATATACAAAAGCTATCACTCATTTTATTTCATTGTATCTACATCACTATAAACATGGCTGGCAGGGCGAATGTGCTGCAACTGCTCGAAACAGAAAAAGACACCGTGTATCCAGTCAACACAACAGGAGTTCTATATACCTCTGAGGGAGGAGCTAAGTGTAACAGCTTTATATTTGACCTGAGAGGGAGACACCAAAAGAGACAAATCGGTTTTTTGAAGTAGCAAGAAAAGTGGTGGAAAGAGGCAACATGTTGATTTTGTTTTTGCTTATGTCTAGTGTTTTGTGTGTTTGTTTATTTGTTTGTTTGTTTTAGTTTACATTCACCCAAAATTGCTCACAATTTTAAAATTAAAAAAGATTTAAGTGGTTAGTGCTACAGAGACTTTTGTGTGGCTTCCATATGTCAGGTTGAAACATTAAGGTATTCTCTTTGTCCCTCTTCTGGAGGTCTGAAGAGCCATTTTTTAAATGTTTGTATTTGGCATGTTTTTTGTGTTTTGCATGTTTTTTTTTGTTTGTTTTGTTTTGTTTTGGTATCATTTCTGAGAGTGACATTTTTTTCCCCCCAATGGAGATGTTTTGGACCATAGAAGTGTGTTTGCCCTTACCGGTCAAGGTAATAAAAAGAAAAAGTTTTGTAGCACAACTGTGACAGCAAACACAGTAAGCCTATCATGCTGAGCTGTATGAAACAAGTGCACCACCAAAACAGCCTGGTTCAGGTGAGACTGTGGACAATATGAGGAACCTGACTGCATCAACCACAGTGACCCACTATTCAACGAGGCTTATGTTACAAATTGATATGGATTGTTCTCCTTTTTCCTCATAAATATATTAAAATGCTCTGGTTGCCATATTTGACTCTTGTTTGATAGCACAGGTGGATGGACAGATGAATGGAAGGATAGACAGAAAGAATTTCACATGAGTTGAGCCACCGGGTCTGATCCTAGAATCATTCCTGATTAGCAATGAACTTGATTGTTTTCATCAACAGATTAGTGCTTATAGAATCACAGCAATGTGTGCTACTTTGACTCAACAGCCCAAAAAAAAGACTCAAAAATGACTGTATGTTCTGTGTTGCACTACCATACACAAGGTCCAATTAACAGGGTGTTACAATGAAAAAAGAGTAGTTTTTCTTTCATGGTGAATAGGCTGCTTCTATAGTTATGTTAGGTTTGAAAAAATGTATTTATTATTTACACCGTGAATATTATTTTTGTTAGACCACTACCTACCTATTTGGGTTTGTGAGACTCAAAGAGATACAAGGTCATGCTTGAAATTTATGAGTCTTGTTTTCATAGTTGTTGTTGTCTTTTTCCTAACAAGTCATGTAAAAGTGTGGATATAACATACAATAGGAAAGCTTTCATCGCCTTGCAGTAAGTTATCCATAAAGTTTGTATCAATCCTTTCAACTCATTGGATGTGGTGCAAATTATGATTTCTGATACTGAACTAATTAAATTAAATTGATCTGACCTGACATGAAGCTCTAGAAAAGGATGTTTTTTTTCCTCTTACATGTTAAAATATTTATTCAATCTATTCATTGACTGAGCCATTAATGCTAGCCACTTGTGCTGTACATGTGCATGAATGTGCAGCATCCTCCTGTGTGTTATGTCTCTCGGTTGTTGCCAGCAATTTTATGATTGTAAACTACTACCAATACACACTGCTGCAAGTCCTTTTTCACAGTGTGTTAAAAAGAGTTTCCGTCCATTAACCAAACCAAGAACAAATACACAGACTTCAAAACTTACAGAAATTCCAATCCAACAGCTGGAAAAGTAAATTAGAATTATTAACATTAATATATTCCCTTTAGAAGACAACAAAAGAACTGGAATAGAGAAAGAACTGAGAGCTGAAACCTCATTTTAAAAACTTTAATATTAAGGTTTGCTTTACTGCCACAAACATTTTTGTTGTGTTTAATTAGTGTTGTGAGCTTTTTCTGTTCTTGTTCCTTTGTATGTAGTTTAAGGAAGGAAGAGGAGGAAAGTAGAGACCCAAAAAACCCATGTGTAAGTGAAAAAGGCGCTGATTTGGACTGAGACTACACCCACCACCCCCACCACACAGCACCACCCGGAGCTGCTCCAAACATGGCTGCTCACATCAAAGGCAGCCTTGTATCTCAGAGGAGCTGCTAAGGACTTTACAGCAGCTCGCCTCAGGCCTGAGCGCGGGGGCTCGCACCTCGCCAGACAGCGGTGGTGGATACCCGCGGGTGGGACCTGAGGAGCTGGGACACACAGTCCAACACAGTCTGCAGTGTCATCGTTAGGACTGCCTGCACCAGACTGTGCAGGGCAGCTCGAGCCTCGTTCAACTTAGCAAATCTAGTCAGTTGTTGGTTTGCTGCCTCCACTAGGAGATCACCAAGCTCGATAAAAAATGTCTGCATTTTGAATAATTTACTTCATAAATAGATAATACAAGCTCATTATAAGAATGCATCAATATTCTAGTGATAAGCTGAGAGAGGAGTGAGGTGTTTTCTTTTTATTTTTTTAATAGAGTTTTGGGTTTCACCCAGCAGTGATTTTCTTTCTTATTCTTTGCACCTCACAAGGCGGTGCCTTTTAGGCATTCTACATGGTAAATGAAGGCATAAAATTTAAAACAAATGTATGTAGGTTGATCTATTAACACCCCACAATGTAGGGGGCAAAAATTAAAAAGGCAATAAGCTTTTGTAATATTCAGTGTAAAAATTATGCATTTATTTATGCAATTATTTTGGTTGGAGTTTACTGCAAATTTATCTTAAAGTCTCCATAGACAAAGTTCACGTATACTTTTATTAAATAAGAAAGAATATTTCAGCAACAGTGTTTGATAACTAGGCATGGTGTAGATGTCTTGATACATTGAACTTTGATGTCACAAAAGCCAGTGCCACCTTTAGTATGGTTCATATCTGTGTTTTGATGTTATCTGGACCAAGGAGAATAGCACACCAGTGGTTTAATTCAACAGTGAGGTCTCTACCATGTGTAGGGTGATGCTTACCTTTGAAAATGACTGTTGGCGTGAAAGAGAAATAAATTATGTTTTACTATGTAGGTCTGGAACCTTACACAAAAACAACTCTGTTCGCCTGATAAACATTTCTTTATGGTACTTGACATGTTTTGTTTTTTGTTTTCTCTAGCCCTTTTGGCAAGCATTTCAAAGTATTCATTTATTGTCTAACCCTAATTATCAGACTCATAAGAGGCCAGAACATAACCGAGTACACACTGTGCAGAAGGAAGATAAACAGCCTAACTATTGTGAGTATGTCAGACACTTAAAAGTCATTTTATTAAATTCAAAAGAAGAAAACTGAGTTTTATTCAGGGCCATGTTTTTAGTCTAGTATTCAAAGGTTTTGTGTCATGGCTAGTCAAGGAGAAAATATTAAAAACAACAACAGTGCGAGTAGCCTTCATCGGCAAGCAATCAAGTCCATGAAGTACTATTTTATGATGCTAGATCTTAAAAAGAGGAACAAGTGAAGGGAAATTCAGGGGCAGAATGGTGCACATTGCCAGGACTAGTTTGTCAAATACTTATTTTCTATTTAGAAAGTCAAAGTTAAACAGTTCTAACAAAACAGTGCTTCACTGTTGGATGACTGCAGTTAGTGTTCTGTGGTAACTGTGATGATACAAACCCATCTTTCGTGGGAGATGAACTAACCTGTAAACAGCCCTCTTATCAGACTCAAGCTGGGCTTGTGGGTCAAGAGTCACACTGACAGAGGTATTTCCTGCTGCAGAGGCTGCTGGGATGTGGACCTGTGGGGTTTTGGCGTTCTGCTGAGTGGTGCCCGTCATCTAGAGACAAAGAAAACAATCACAAAGTCATTTTATGTTTTAACTTTTTTTGTAACTGTTCAGGCAGTTTCAGGTCAGTTCTTCAGTCCAAGAATGCTATGCTATAAAAATGCTAGCGTGTTAATGTTTACCAAGATTTGCTTTTAGTTTAGCATGTAAGCATGTCTTCATTTGCTACTCAGCATCAAACACATAGTACAACTGGGGTTGCTGGGAATAAGTGTTTCTACTGAATTGCTTTGCAGTCCATCTAAAAATTAATGAGAAATGTCAATCTTGACCTTAATAGTGGATCAACCAGCAGACTGACTGATCGATATTCCTGAGAAATGGCACTGTCATGGCCAAAAAATTAAAAACCTTTCAATATATCATGTGCTTCAGCTAATCATGGTGAAACACAAATATTAAGAAATAAAAAATGAGAGAAAATAAGCTTTAGAGTTTTAAGGTTAACTGTGTTAGTTACTTTATCTGATGTCTGTGTGGTTGTTACCAGAAAACCAAACCATTCCCTAAACTGCTTCCATCAGGCTTAATTTAAATAATACACAACCAAAATAAGAAGTTTTATTAATGATGCAAAATCCTTCAACCTAAACTCAGACTTCCTCTCCTTTTTTTCAAGAAGAAGCAGCTGCTTGTCTAAGGTCTAAGTAATTTTTTAATCACTTTTCAAAAGCAATAAGGGGCAACATGCATCTGATGCTGACTACAAATGAAGATGGAGCTGGAATGAATCATTGTTGGTTGACAGTCAGCAGCCTTGTGATGAAGCTGTTAAGAAAAATGATTGAGATAGAATAGACTCAGTGACTGAACAAGGCGTGCCCATGTCAAATATGGATTCCAGTAAAATGATAAACATTCAATTACTTTATAGCAACTCGACACTGTGTTTACAATTGGCCATACAGCTGAACCATACATATTCATTTGCTCTGAAGAACCACAGCACCAGTGGTGGTTCAATATGGAATAATTAGAGAATCTGTTAACTTCTTTTGATGTTATTTGTGCTGTAGGGTGGGCTGGAGAGTGACATGCTTTTCGAACACAATCTGTTGTCTTCTTCATCCTTTACTCCGCTTTCCTCTCTCATTCGTTCTCTCTAAGGAAATGAGTCTAACAACCCCCAGCCCCCACCCTTTTGAGTCGGGGTGGGATGGGAGGAAGCTTCAAGTCTTAATCCCAGCACCAAATGGGAAATAAATTAGCTTCTTCACACTTAACTAGCTCTCATTTGCATTTGCCGAGCGTGCAGACTGCAGCTCGGAAGCTCTCCCCTGGCACTAATCCTCTGGGCGAAAGCAGACAGAGGTGGTGCGGACAAGGAGGAGGTTTAGGTGATGAACCTGCTCTACCTCTACTCCAGAGGATGGTCTGCAGGGTTTGACAAAACCTGAGTGAAGCCACGGTTAGGCTACATTAATTACACTGACCCGTTTGTTGGGATCACATGTGGTTTTGAACACCACAGGCTGGGGCTTGACCTCTTATTCTTATTGTAACATGCAGTTTGTATCACTCTCACACTCACGTCTTATTTTTAAAATGCTTTTCAACCTTATTAGAATCATTTGAATATTTATAGAGTGACCTACACAATGTTTCATACATATTTGATAGATTTAAGTAATATAACTGTTCTATACAAAGATATCACTAGAACATTTCCATGTAATTGCCATATTACTCTTACATACTTTGTCAGGAACCTTTGGTATCACTTCTGAGGAACTCTTTAACTGTCTGTGTGAGATTCATCAGGGCTTCATCTAACTTTAATATAAACCCCATCGGATGTGGAGATGACATTAAGTTTTATATAAGTTACACAGTAAAACAAAAGGCATTTAAAAAGAAAAACAATTGGCAGTTGTTACTGTTATTCATTACGCAAAAAGAATTGATGTCTCTGAGAAAATAAAGTTCTTGCCAAAAAAAAGGGAAATTGTAACTTTTATCTGTTTTTTAATCACTGTCATTACTTTTTTAATTTACATCAATAGTAAAAAAAGATGTCACTGTTTACTGTAAAGGCAGTTTGTTATCTCCTGCAAGAGTTAATTAAAATAAATTATTAAATGCTACTATTAGTGCTAAGTAATAATAATGGTAAGATGTAATTTCAATACCTGTTTTTAAAATGATTAAAATGCCTTGGCTTAACAAATAACTAAATAAATTAGCATGTGTTGTCTATAGTAAAGCGCTGGACACTAAGTTATATTTTTTAAGCAAATTATAATCATCAAATAACAAATCAGACTTTTAGATTCCAAAGTTTTGATTAATAAACAGGATGGCATGACCTTTGTCCAGCTGAGCCCTAAAGGCTTTAAACAAGTAAGACTGGCAAAAGG
>JAPZDY010000006.1:1057402-1088247 GCA_029783645.1 Ctenochaetus hawaiiensis | reverse complement strand
TAACATTTCACATGTCTGAATAGTATTGCATTTTAATAAGAAAAGGATATTTTTTCATGAGAGCGTTCATAATAAGAAACTCAGAAAAATAAATTTTTAGCGTCTTAAATATTCATTCTTTAGGTTCTATCACATGTTGACTGTATGAGTTGAAACTTAAAGCACTGAGGTCAACTCTGATGAAACCTCTGACCTGTTGACTCTCCTGGTACGATGGTGGAGGAACGCTCTGGGTGGCCATCATTGTCACTGCAGGTGCTGGGGACACATGTTGCATTATGGGATAGCTTCACATTGAGACTGGGAAAGACACAGAAAAGGAATAGAAACATAAATCCAGAGCAAGTGGTGATTGTAAATTCTATTACAGCAGCAGCCACCAGGTGCTGCTATGATTAAATAATCCTCACGCAGTATCTCACTCTTCCATTTCACACTTCTTTTTCTCTGTCTCCATTTACTTATTTATTTCTTTGCTCTATTTCCTCTCAGTCTCTGCAAGTATTGCATAGAGCTGACAGAACAGCCAGGATGATGTATTAATACTGAGTAATCTAACCATGCTACCAAGCAGAAAGAAAACAAAGCAACACACACTCAACCACTGAATCCTTTACAGAAATACTTTACATACCAGCACGTTCATAATGACACTGCAAACAAACCTAACTACTTGTTTACCAATTACAGACAGCTATGCTTGTTTACTAATTACAGTACAGCTGGCTTTAAAGCAACGGATCGTGGAGGAATCACCTTGGTCATCTCTATGTGTTGGCTGCTGGTGTTGTTGTTGCACTGTTACCAAGCCAATCAAGTGGGCTAATTAGGGCTCTTGTTTGTGGGCTAATTGCTATTGGCCGAGACCCCACAGGGCTGAGGGCTGTACCCTGTGGAACACCGCTATAACCCCCACCCCCACTGAAGAAGCTAATTGATTCAGGGTTCCATTACACATACAAGCACACGCTCACACACCCATACAACACACACACACACAGACCCCCTACTGCCGCCTCAACTTACTATAGGCAAGCACAGCAGGCGCTTCTTCCTGAAGCTACATACAACCTATATGTGTATATACTGCATGAAAATGTCCTCTAATTTAACTATTTGACCTGGAGGGGGAAAAAGCTGTTTTGTCAAATGTAAATCTAAATATTATTAGACCCTTTTTTCCAAACTGAACTTTTTTTTTAAAATCATTTTAAAACAAATTTGCAGTCTGATTCCATAATCGGTGTATAGGAAAATGCAAAGTTCAATTTGGTGAGCTGATAAGGACTGTCAAACCAACACTTGTTCAGAAGTGTTCACTGGATACATTGAGCCACTGTACTACTAGGAAAAAAAAGCTTTAAAATGCCACATACAGCCTTATGTGGTCATGAAAGGCAAGCAGCAATTACAGTGGACTGGTGCACTTGGGCTGGTGGTATTGACCTGGAGGAAAACGCTTGATTATGAGCTGGTGAAATGGAACTGGAACATCTGAGCAAAATCTCTGCATTGGTTGCAACATCCTTTCAATACCCCTGGAAATAAAAATGTGCAGTTAATCCACCTGACCACTAAAGCTGAGGATTTGTAGTGCATGACTTTGAGATGTGAGGTTGTGGCCTTATGAAAATGTAATGAGTAAATATTTTTTACAATAATGCTATGTAAGGATCTTAGGGATGCACAAAGTATACTGTATTTCATACAGTGGTATCTCACAAAAAAGTGTAAAGGGCTAATAATATGTGCAGAAAGGGACACCATGGACACAATAAAAATATTACTGGCACATAATTAGGGTTTTTTGCTCAATTTTGTTAAGAATTAACACAATAGCAGCAGTATTTCGTAGCAATTTTAAGCTATTATACCCCTGTAGTACGCTCCTCCCCATATACATTAGCCTAACACATCTGTGTAAACTCTGCAGTATGCTTTGTTTAGCTTTCAGGTTCTTGCTGCCAGACAGGAAGTGACGTGAACATCTCATCCCTCTCTTAAGAATCAGAACAATACATGACTGACTATCCCAGCCAGTGAGCTCAAACCCCACTGAGACCCAGAATCTAGAAATGTCCATGAATGGAAAAGTTAGAAACAAGAAAACTGGCTGGGACACATTTTCATTTGACTGCTATTTGAATTCACCACTGCTGCCAACATTTTGATGTTAAATGCTGGTTTAATTCCATTGACGAGCTCTAATTTGGGGTTTTAGCTACAAATCTGCATGTTCTATCATGTCATACTGTGCTTGTATTTTCTGTTTTGTATGACAGTGTGTGTACTCAGTGCAGCATTATATGAGCAAGACTGTTTGCACCGTGTGTGTTCACACTTGTTTGTGTGCCATGTGCATGTCTCTGCGAATCTTTTTGTGTACTGATTGCGTCTTTAGGTTTCTGTTCTCATTCCAACTGGTATCAGCTGAAAGGCATCTTCTCTGTTATCAGTCCTCATTTTAATTGCAAATGCAGAGAGCGTGTTAGTGATTAAATGGAAAATTGCACATTAATTGATGAGACTGAAGATAAAGCAATTCCAATTACTGCACAGTATTTTAGGCGGCCTCTCAAGTTTCGCCATCCCTCAAAGGAATGAGCCACCAAACGCCAAATATGAGCAGGCAATCGTGCATCCATAAATATACACAGAGAGAGACATGAAATGGCACAAACACATACGATTGTTGCTGAGGTGTGAACGAACATATGAGAACAGACAAGGATATTGAAGAAACATCAACAAACAAGACGTTTAATTTCAAAAGTGAAATAAGACACACACACACACAAAACATGAAACTAAAAGTAGAATGTACAAATCGCTCCCAAAAAAGGAGACAATAACTCTGGTTACCACCCTCTTTAGGCTTACCAGTGGTGTATGGTTACAATAAGTGCTAAATTCATTTTAAGGACGAATGACATGTTTGTTCCACAGCAAAGGCCTTTGAATTATTACAGTTCATAATGCATATCAATTGAAAAGTGCCTGTAGTGGCAATCAAAATTCAAAAGCAAGCATAAAATGGAAAATGAGAAGTAGGCATAAAATTATTCCAACAAACATCAAAGGCTTTTGTGAATTTGGAATGGAGGCAGTCATACTCTTTCATCGGATTTTGTGGAGTAAGAAACACTTTTATTCAGCATTCAATTTTCCAACAATTCTAAGGCATAGAATGGGCCTCTACTGTATTGATGTAAGGTTAGTCAGCGGCATAGCTGCAGTTTCACCCCATTTACCAACGGCATTGAAATGAAAATCCATATCTGGTCACATATGATGTGATCACTGCCTCTGGCCTCCACACTTCAAGCATGTCCAAAGCTTTTTCTTGTATGCTTTGGTTTAAAAGTGAATTTATTGTACAGTGTCGAACTTCTATTAAATATGGAATAGGAGTGCTTCCTGCTTCAAACCAAGGTGATAAAAAGAAAACTGATCCTCGTTGTGATTTAAACACAGAGCACAGTGTCATGGAGAACATTTCTTGCACTCCAGATTGTGACCTGGCACCTGGGTTTTGCACCACTTCATTACAAACAGACTTGACAGAGACTCCCTTATGTTGAATTATCAACACTTACAAAGACTAGCTAAGTAGAAAACACAGGTGGCAAGGCTAACAGGGACACAAAAGTTGTGGAGTACAGACACATTCGATCCTCATGTAAAACTGATAATAACCATGATAGCCTGTTGACTGTTTGATGTCACTGCAAATGTGATGTTCTAGTTTTTTATAGAGCTCTTGTAGAAAACTTGACTAATTCTCCCACCAAACATGTGTGATGACAGAAATAGAGGTACATTTTTTAACAACTCTGCATCTAAGAATGAACTCACAAATGAAGTCCACAGCCATGCTGGCAGCTCTGTGAGAAACTACTTCGGCACTATGGTGCTCTCAACTTAATACAAATGCCATCACATCAATATACTCAGACTGACAATGCTAACATGCTTTTTTTTTTTCGAAGAATAATGTTTACCATGGTATTAGCTTACAGTTGCGGCTGATGGGAATAGCTTTAATTTTGGAGCTATGAAAAGTCTAGGGATCACCAAAGTTATTACAAGTCATCCTGAGGGGGGAATAAATGTCTGCATCAAATTTCTTTATCCCATGGTTATAAAAATATTTCATTCAAACCATAAATGTCCACCTCATGATAGCACTAAAAAGAAAGTCAGAGATCATCAAAGTCATTAAGATTCATCATCTAGAAACCATAGCATGACATTCTGGACCCATGCGGTTGACAGAACAACAGACTAATGTAGTATATTATGTTGACCCTTAACTTATCTACCCTTTAGGTTAAACAGGTGTCCAAACATACCTAACTAAATAAGGCTAAAGTGTAATATACTACATTAACATTGCCATCCCTTGAACCACACCACTGGCAAGGCTGCCAGCACATTTCATCCTAAAAATGTGAAGTTATGGTTTGCCAATAATTTCAATCATGTCTGTGCTTTATTCATGTGACTGTTTAACATGATCTCATGGTTTCATATGAGTTTATACACTTCTCTTTAGGGAACGCATGGACAGAGAATGAAGCAATGACAGCTCATCTGAACTCCATTGATTCTCATTTCATTTGACTCTTATTAAAGTATTGAGCCAACATGAGGACCTTCAATACATCATGTTGATATTTATGTGTACATTTATTCACTTCACTTAGAATTGATTACCAACCAAGCTCTTCTTCAAGCATGCAAAATTATCCATGCTGTTTTCAACAAACAAGTGAAAGCCTCTCAAAATCACATGACAGACAGTCAACTCTCTTTCATTACCCACAGAAATGCTGAGAAAAACAATTAAATAATTTCACAAGGGCAGTCTGCAGGTTTGAAAAAAATAACCCAATCCCCATGATGCCAATTTCTTAAAAACAACAGTGCAAAGGCTTGTCTGACTAAACTAGTGATCAATTGGACCCTCTTCAAGAATCCGTAAGCTTTCATAAATAATATCTTGCACATATTCATGAAAACAGAGACAGCATATCACAGTTTTGCACTCAAGGCTAGATTCAAATACACTCTCTAAATGTTGAAGCCGTGACAGATGGCAGCAGTTCAACCCATTCTGATACCTGATCTGATATCACATATGCACGAAGTAGAGAACCACCTGAATGACTTCTCTGTTGATATGGAGCACAGAGGAGCTGTCATTTGCACACTGACTCCTCAAAATCTCATTTAATCTGTCTTGTTTGAGTTTGTTGGTTAAGAGGTTGACCTGCAAATGCAATGAATAACATTTGGGAGTGGGTATGTCACCTTGGTCAGTTATTATGCATCTTGATGCCATGCAAGAGAGGAAGATGAATAAATAAATCAGGTGGTTTTGAATATGAGTAGGATCTAATCATCGCCTTATTGTCGGGCCTGATTTACAATGCAAACACCAGGAGGCAAGGCCTTGATGGCGTTGAGTAAAATGGTGGAGGGAAGGGCAGAATGGTAATGAGACTGGGGCGGGGGGTGGCTGTGTACACATTTGTGGTTGGACCCAACACAGAAATCTGAAAACACACAGATGAGAGTGCAAACATCCCACACACAAGTGGGAATGGGCATGCATGCAAACACTGGCATGTATATTAATGCACAAATGCCAACATTAAACACAGAGATAGCAAAGCCTCAACCTGTGTCATCCTAAGGGCAATATCACACACAGGGTCTCTCGCCTGAACGCACATACATCCTAACACACATACACTCTTAAGGCGCAAGTGCATACGCAGCCGGAGGCAAATATAGTCTCACCAGTGGTCTTAGGGCTACAAATCCCCCCCAGGCTAAAGCGAGCTCCACACATACTTTCGTCAGGACTCAGTCCACACTCCCAGACCACCTCATTAACCTGAGCTAGCAGCCCTCCCTCCTCCCTGCCTCACAACACCCTGCTCCTCACAAGCCCACACTTACAATTCAGACTAGTATTATTTATTCATCTGCTCTTGTTGATTGGATTCATCCTCACCCACAAGACAGATAAGGCATGGATTTGAAGCTCGGTGAAGGATGTTTCAGCATTGTTGTGGACATTGTTAAGTTCAGGTTCAGCAAGATCACTGCAAAAGTGGTGAGATGTGGCAGATTTATGTAGGCATCTTTTTGGAAGGTCTTGTCTCAAGGGTCAATGGAAGGAAGTTTGTGTGTGATTTCAAATCTCAGCAGTGTTATGGAAGTTTCTCAGTGTTACCTTATTGCAACTATTGCAGTGAGGGATACAGGGCAGTTGTTGAAATAAAACACACAAAGAGAAAATGAGTGTTTCTTCGGTCACTAATTTATAGGCATGCTCTAATTAAGATGTTCAAGTTACAAAGAAAAGGAACATAATTCATAAATAAACATTAAAAATTTAAAAAAATATTGTGTTGGTTTCCTGAAGACTGTGGCTGAGCTAGTCATTGAGTCAGTTGTAAACAAGGTGAAATGTTCAAAACTTGCTATGGTCTCAAAGGTTTAATCTGCACAAGCAACTTCACCTTTCAGCCTGGAGAAAACTAAAATAAAACAAAGTGAGACATTTCTGCTTCCTTTTCTTTTTTCAAAATATAAAATAAATAAGTCACACTAATATTGTCAAGATGATATAATTTTCATAGGGAACAATAAGAAGAGGAAAGTGAGTATTTTCCTCTTTACACTTACTGAGCTGACTTCCCTTGAAGCGTACGTATGACTCGTCCTTATCAATTTCCAATGACATTTTATACTTGAATTTAAATTTATAACCTTTCCAGTTTATTCTCTCATTCTGATCTTAATGAACGTCCTTCACATATTCAAATATGCCCCACAGCCGTAATGAAGACACAAGAATTTCCCTCGGGTATGACAGTTTGCAAGATTCATCGCTTTCTTTCTAACTGCTGACAATGGCGTCAGTGCTCCAATGTGACTGCAATTCTTGTTTTCTTTGTATTTATGCAAATGTTTGTTTGGATGTTACAGATTCTGGTTTGATTGTGTTTCCTCCTGCTTTTAAAAAATCAGATTAAAGTCTCAAGTAAAATGGATAGTGGTAAAGCTATAGTACAGTGGAATTTTTTTGTAACTCCCTAAGGACAGGTGGTTTGCATGCAGATAACCTTATTAGCATAGCTAAAAGCTCTTATTATAATGAGGTGACTTTTTTCTGAGGAGACTTAACATTAAGACAAAGATGAAACAAAAGTTCAGTCTACAGGTAAAGTATTGTGCTGTCTTTAATCATTTGTATAATTTTGCAAACTCTAAAACTAAGAAAAAAAATGTTTATTCAATCAAAAACGCTAACAGGCTTTTACAGCTAGAAAGGCTATATTCTAGTTTTGGGTTTTTCTTCCATTAGTGTGTTCTATAGGTTGTTTTTGCACCTCAAAGTGCAGAAATGCACACCTAGCAACTAGCTTGGTGCGTTAGATAAGCTTTATTGTGCATTTGTTAAGTTTTGAAAAAACAAGACAGGTAAGAGTGAGTTTTAGACTGTTGATTGTAGCTCAGCTGTATTTCAACTGTTGGCTTAAGATTTTAAGACCCAGTGTATTGGATGGAAATATGAAATGTCTTAACCAGTAGGCTACTAAAAAAATAGTGAACACTTTAAAATTAGTGCGCCTGCCTGCTTTTGCAACAAGTGCTGGTAACATTACAAGCTCAACAATGATTGATACCAGCTACGCTTAACCGCAAACTGGCAGCTGAGAGTTCTGCCGTGTATTGCTTCTGTGGTGCTTACACAAGTGGTTGTATTACTGTTAATTTTCTAGGTTGGTCTGTTGAACTGTGTCAGCATATTGTTTGGCTAACAGTCTAAGGCTGCTAAGCTAACATCTGTTTGAAAGATTTCAGATTCAGCTAGCATTAGCTTTGTTGTTATGGCCTACAGAGCCCTTTTGCTGCAGGATCCTTGCCAGTATGTGTGTGCATGTGTGTGTTGCTGCTGAATGTCAATTTATTCTATAGGTAAACCTAAAGGTACCTATAAAGCTATGTTTTAATAAAGAAATTGTGAAAAGCAGGAATTCATTTGCTCCTCAACTTTTTATAACTCTGTTTAGGCCCATGCAGCTAACAGCATACAGAGACTGTTTTCAAAGCTGTAACAAAAATGGCCCACTATGCTGTTAGTCCAAGGACAATATGGATCAGATATCCTCTGTAACATGCAGTGGTGAAGTTTTTGGTTTAGAAAAGGTTTTACATGATATTCCCTGTGAAAATGCAACTATCTAAAATGCAACGAAGCTAAAGACACTTTCAAAGCTAAACAAGCTAACGGAGCATTACAGACAGAGAATCTGCAGCACTAGGTAGTATATGACAAATAGTGACATGACAAAAAATTAATCAGAATATACATGAATAAGTTATTCTTGTGTTTCTATTACGTTGAAAGCTTCAATTACATATTCAACTACATATTACAATTTAAGCCCAGCACTGATTTGGATTACTAATAGGACACAGGTAAATAAAAAGCAACACACATTGCAGACTAACTAAACAGGTGTTTTAAATATAGAACATTATGTCACATTGATAGTGGAAAATTTATTTGCAGGTTTCAACCAAAAGATTGAATCAATATTTAAGAGATTAGTGATATGATTACAAGCCTGATTACCTTATCACATGATTAATTATCGACAAAATCCTTATATAGCCCAGAGGTCCCCTTTAACATCAATTAAAATATCAAATGTGCACTTATTAATGTAAAAGCAGCTTCCCGTTGGCTCCAGCTCAACTATGACAGCAACAGTGTTGAAGTTTTTCTCCCTCCCAGTAGGCCCAAGCACGTTCCTTCTCCTACATAATAATGTTAATAAGAACATGGACATGCTCCACTAGCCTACATATACGACACACGCATGGCAAACATGGCGTGAGGCAACCAAATGGTTGTCGGACCTGCTTCAGTGAACTTATTTTTGTTTCAGCCCTGTCGTGGATAAATTTACACAAACTGGTGCTGCATCATTTCCTAAAACAAACACACTCATAGAGGCACATGAGCACACACTCCTGGGAAGCGGGCGGGTGGGTGGGGTGGGAGGAGAGTGCCAACATTACATTCCCTTCCACCAACAAAAATAGCACTGCAACTGCAAAAGGCTCAGAAGATGGATCTCAAGCCATGTTAATTAATTTGATATTCTATTTTTCTTGTTTCTGACACTTCCAATAGTATAACCCAAACCAGCAATGCATTTATCTTAATAGCAAGTAGGCTTGATCCTCCTATAAACCATTAAGTTATATTGTTGTCCAAAAAACTAGAAAAAACAATATGGAATCACACTGTAGTAATAGGTGTAAGGTCTTTAAATATAATAATTGTAATAATAATAATAACAATTGTAGTAAGAAGTTAAGGAACATTTTTGAGCCTCGTTTAGGTACGATGCTTGTTTGAGTTTGATGCTTGTCAGTATGCTGATATAGCTAGTTAATGGTAGTTTCATAATTTTTACAGGTCTGTATTCATAAAAAATATATTCATAATAATTATTTTTTACATGACAAGAGTGTTAGATGAAAGGTCAGAGGATCACCAAGGTGATTACAAATCAGCAGCAGAACTAGGATACCTGATTCAAATTTTCACCATCCAAGTGTCAGAGGAAGTCAGGAGATCACCAAAGTCTGTAGGAATAATCCTCTGAGGAATATAATCAGCTCTCAGTTTTTACCAATCTATCTAATAATTTCAGTCTGGACTAAAATGATGGACCAACAAACTGAAAGAACTAAAACTGGAACTAAACAGCACAAAGTAGAGAGTTTTTTTCAGCCTTTAAGGGTAAAGCTCTTGGTATATTGTATTAGACAAAGTGGCAGGTCTCCTTTACATTCTCATCCAGATGAGAAGAAATAGCGAATTTTCAGTGAGCACATGTGTACAGCTTCATTAACTATGTCTTGATTAATTGTGTCACCAGTTTGCTCCACTTAATAAAACATTAATTTCATGTACACAGAAAAAGCCTGATGTTATATTCAAGGCATCTTGTTTTCTTTGCCAAAGAGATTCATGGGTGTTTTAGCAATAAATATGTACATATTCATAGGTACTCCTGCATGTACCTTGTGATGTGTTCAGCCAAAACCAACAGCAGCAAAGGCATTTTGATGTTGAAAGGTAGTGTGGAGCAGAATACCTGCGTCCTGGAGTCAACACACACAAACAGAGAAGGAGCATTTCCTTCGCTAAGCTGATAACCATCATAACACTGAAGGTAGAAAAATTCAAGCTGAAATTGGAACGGCCAAGCTCATGGAGAGGAAATGTAATCTACAAGAGTTTCCCACTGAATCCCCCCCTTCCCCCTCCACTTCAATCCTCCTCTTCCTCCGCTGTCATGTTTTTTGGCACATACATTGTGCAGCTTATCCAACATTGCATCTGTGAGGTTCTTTTTTTTAAAGGATACCTCCTTATCAGAGTGAGTGAGTGCCATCCGTGTCACTATGGAACAACTTTAGCTACTGGCGGGGCAACGTGACTGACAAGTGAATGACATAAGATTAGGGGTGGCTTGTTCTCTTTAACACATTTAACTCTATACAGAATAAATGATGCAGTGTGTATCAAGTATTTGCTTTACCACAAAAAGTCAGCAATAAAAATTCAAAAGCATCTTAAAGTCACATGAGTAATAGTAAGTAACTTTTTTGCAGACTTAAATTGGTTTAACTGGGGCTTTTTTAGCTAGATGCTTCAGCCAGACTTGATGTATAGAATCAATGGAATTTAGAAATTAATAGATAATGAATACATTACAAGGATAAGAACACAATACAATGCAACATTACTAAAACAAGGAAAAATAATTACACAATAATTTGTCAGATGTCAAAGTTAATTTAATTTTATTGTTATTTTTACAGCCATAGTTTGCAGTGGTGTTGAATTAGATCACAGCAGCATCTTTTGCACAGACTATTCAAGGTGAGAATACTGTCCTTTTTTTCTGCCTAACCATCCTTTATAATGGGTACGAGGACAGAATGAGGGAGCAACTTGTTTCACCTCTGAGCCATCAGTGGAGGTAGTTAAAAAAACAAATCAAAGTCAAATACTTAGCTCATAGTTGTGACATTTTTGACCTCATATGTTGGTGGTGTGACTTACAACTTGGGGGCTTTAAAAGGCAGCCACCAGCAGTTAACAGCTAATTCAAAGAAGATGAACAGCAAACAAAAAAAGAAAGAATCACCCAACAGGTTTTTTATATGTCACACTAAGGATCCTATCGTACGCCCGGCGCAAAGTCGGTGTGCCAGTGGCCTAGGCAGCAATGCTACTTTACAGCCGGCGCAAATATCATTTTTGCCACTAGTGTATGATAGCAAATCCTCCTGCGCTGAGTCTGTGTGCCAAGGGGTGGGAGGTCTGAGAGTGAAGACAAAATGAGGGTGTGGCTCGATGCATTTGCTATCTTGTACCAACCACGCACTCTCACGCACTCTGTGCTTGCGCCGGCCCCAAGTGTAAGATAGGGCTCAAGATGTCTATTCAGGTGCCAGCATGTTATCTTAGATTAAACACTATGCCAATGTTATTTGTTAAAGTGTTTTTTTAAAAAAAGGGTCATGCTTATGTTGCTGGTATGGATAATAAACCTTTGTGAATCTTGCTGATTTGTACATTTCGTAACTCTTCTCCAATTAAGCATGTCCCCGTTTAAATGGTAAAAACCATTACACATTTAAAAAAGGTATTTAGCAATTTAAAATATTCCCAGAACAAATGATATGTGTCAGGATGTGTTTTACTTCAAACGCTTGAGTACAGCTCTGAGCTAAGTATGGTTAGCTAAGATGCTAGAATTAAGTATGTAAAGTTCAGAATGTTTGCATGCTAGTAACATCATGTAAGTAATCTGATCTAATATCTCAGAAAATTACTAATATCACTTTGAGTTAAGATGGATGGAACCTTATAAGCCTGCAAATATAAATAGGATAAATGTTACCATGGGAACAGAGCTAATGCACACCATGAAAAAGTCAGTGGGTTCAGGTGTACACATGTCTCAGGGAAAGAAGCTCCAGATAATATTAGGTGATGCCATGTGAAGGTTTTATGATCTATTTATTTAGCGTGAGCTGCTTTGGTTGAAGATTTAAAATAAAACATTCCTCAAGGTGAACCAGCTATTTACCTTCCATCTTCTTGATGGGGAATCGTGTTATCTATCTATTTTGGATATGCCATTTAAACAGGATGTAAAACATGATGAATAGTCCAGTAAAAGCTGGTCAGAAAACCCTGAACAGTGGCAGCACCCTGGGCTACACAGCTGATGTTTGAGGCTGAGTTCTCCTGAACACCAGTGTTGGTGTGCATATGCTGAAAATCGGACATGTTTTATCAAACTAGAGGGACTCATGCAACTGCAAAGGGCCCTTTTGCACTACCCCTAGCTATAACACACACACACAACCATATACACACTCTCTCACAATGAGATCAGCAGAAGGGAATATTTGAGAAGAGTTTTGGGGGATTAATGAGAAGGGGATTAGCAGGTGAGTGACTCTCACTCTCTCTCTCTCTCTCTCTATGTATGTGTATACGTGCTTGTGCATTTCTGTATGTGTATGTTGGCAATGCTAGCCACTTAAGTGTCAGCAGAGCTCTAGGTGGTGAGTTTGTCTTGGAGGGACAGAGCAGACAGGCAAAGAACTGCTGCAGGCCAGATGGAACCAGAGGATGACTGAGCAGACTGGCATGTACGACAAGTCTACACTGAGGAGCCCAGCCAGGGTAATGACAGGTCAGACTCTTTGAGCATGCAAAGCAGGGAGTGAAGAAGACGCATCTGACAACTGGGTTTGGTAGTGCTGTCCAAGGCCATTTACATACCACTAGAAGCTATATTTGTAAATCATAAAGTCTAACATTACCTTCTTTTTTTTTAAAGTACTATTTTTCATTTTAAAAAAAATGCTGCGTTAGAATACTTTAAAAGGTGCTTTTAGAAACATTATGCCTACAGTTTTTCTAAAGTCAGTCTAGCTGTTTGGCTGTATATGGTCCAGGATACATAAAGGAGGATTAATTAATAGAAAATATAAGTATTAACAATGAAATGGCGTTTTATCAGGTCATACATTAAAAAAAAGACAAATCATAAAAAAATCAACAGTCTAACACAAAATCTGGTAAAAACTGATGGAAGGTTTTAAACCCCACTGAATGTCTGAGTATCAAACTCAAAAATATCTAAAGCTTTTTGTGTTTTGCTTACAGCCTGTTTGTTTACATTTAGACAAATCGGCATTGTGGAAAGTCCTGCTGCTTGGCTGGTACAAGGTTGTGTTTACACTCTGCCAACAACAATCACTTCAATTACTTTGATACTGAAGAATAAGGGCGAGGCTGATGATTGCGAGACAAGATCTGCAGTTATAAGGAACACTTTTCTTTTTTCAAGGTGATCCTGCTGCCAGCATCAGGAGTAGGTTCCATTGATTGCAGCAGTGTTTGTATGATATCTGTTTATCAGTTTGGCTGGGTCTGAGACTCCAAGAAGTGGTGTTACTTTTCATTTCAATTATTTCAAATATATAGGGCGGTATATAAAGTACAAAAATGCTGCACAGTATAAACTGCATAATTTTAATGCGGTTTGAATTTGTTCAGAGCAGATTTTCTGGTTGTATATGGATGATATATGTATTTCTTTGACACACTAGAGAGGTGCACCCTAATAGGAAACATGAGAAGTTGTAAAATGCCCCCTGGAAGTTAAAAAATACTCTAAGCTCTATTCTACTACTGTAGAAATATTCTTGAAACTGCACAAAAATGTATGGCTGCCTTTGGATTTTTTTACAAATAAGCTCAGACATTTCTGCCTATGGACGTTCAGTAGATCCAAAAGTGAAGCTATCCAGAAAAAAAAAGTCAGGCAGAAGGGAACAAACAGAAAATGAAGTGGAGCTGGAGTTGTCTGAAATGTGAAGACCAAATAATGAGGCCAACACTAGTGGTGTTTGCTGCTCTTGGCTGGACGGTCTCTGTTTGTCTTAGTGTCGGGGGGCAAAGAGAGCCAGCAGCCGAATGGAATTCTTGGAAACACCAAACAAACCTATATTAAATTTCCTCTGAAATGCCATGGGGAGTGGTGGGGAGCATGCGTGGCAGGGAAGGGTGGACAGAGATGTGGACAGCAGAGGTATGGATACACAAGCAGCAAAGAGGGGGAGAGGAAGAGGCATATTGAAAGAGGGGTGGGTGGGTAGATAGCCTCAAATTAAAGGGGAAGTGCAGCAAGCAATATGTAGATGAGGAGAAGCAGAAAAAAAAAAGAGTTTTGTAGGCCATTGCTAAAAGTGGAAAAAATTGAGAGGAGTAAAGAGACTGCCAGGTCATACTGGAGGTAAAGACGCAGTAGAAGCTGTTAGAGGAGAAAAGAAAATAGCTGTGGCAGTAAAAGAAAGACATATTAAACAAAATGAGAAAAAATGGGCTTGAAAGTCAACCGTTAAATTCTTTGAGGAACCTCCCTTACAATAAATTCAATAATGCAACAGAGGATAGAGGGTAACATCTGTGTGAGGCGGGGCCTCTTGGCTATGCAGTGTGTGATAACACAAGGCAAAGTGAAGGCAAACTGAAAGACCATCGCTCAGAGTATGGATAGCGCTCTGCGTAGCTGAGGTGCCGGTCATCAGAGTTAAACAGTCATCAGCAGCAACCATCTGTTTCTGAGTCAAAAAAGACAGTACAGGGTGTCTGGAGGAGCTTTGACAGCCTATCGAATCCCCTCGGAGGAGTTTCTGTGTGGGTACCTGTGTTGTAGTTCAACAAGCGTCTCTCTTGCAAAAGGTTGACTCGCTGTTTTCTATTTGACTGTCAGTACGTAGTTTCAGCCCAGCTTCTACAGTGCTGTTACAACACAGGAGTTAGGTTAATGTTACTGTTTGTCAGGTTTGAATGTTTAGTGAAACTGAATATAGCAGATTCTTCAGCAAAGCTGTGCTTCATAGATAGAGAAGTAAAGAGGTCCAAAAGTCAATATTCAATCAGTAATAAAATTCTAAAATAAAACATAGGCTGTAACTCCCAGATTAGCTCTTCTGCACAGAAATAGATCCCTCTCAGTGTGACATTTGAAAAATAACAGCAGGTCATGTTCTTGTAAGATTGTCAGTGTCGTCGCCATTCTGCTTCCATACATCTTTGGTGTTTCAGCAACAAGGAAGTGTTCTGATTCTGCAGTATTGGGTCACTGCTAAATAGTAACCATAGATATGGTCTTGTGATTTGAATTTTTCTTTCTGCTTATTTCTTAATTTTGCACTTTGGGCAAACAAAATTTGACAACTATAATTTGACAACACAGTTGGTTCAGTTCTGGTTAGGGATAAAAACACATGGTGATGTGTTTTTGTGATTTTGTAAGTTTCTACCTGCACAAGGAGTGAAGATGTTGCATATGTGATGACTTCATCCAAACATCTAGTACACCTGTACAACACATCACCTGTTTCATAATACGGTGGATAGAATAAAACACTGACAAAGGTGGATAAACATGCTGACTGACTAGTTATTTAGAACAATACTGCACAGTTATACACAATCCGGCTTTCTATTTCATGAACATTTTATCATGTAACAAGCTAATTATAATTGATTAAAATCTCACTTAAATATGTATTACATATTTCATATTACATATTACATAAATTTCATTCTTAACTTTTTTTTAAATTGTTATTAATAAATTAGACTTAAGACCAACAAAGCAAAAAAAGCATGTATGGTGATGTTATCATATAAAAAAATTAAGCATTAGTGCTATTGCATTTTTTCACCAAAGAACCATTAAACTAATGTACTGCTTTAACTCATTGTAAACTAGTTGTACATTTTTTAACTCTCTAAATAACTGTAGAGAATCTTATTCAGTCTGATATCTACAGTAAATGGTGTCACGTTTTATGAACTCCTCTTAAATGCTGACAGTGTTCTGAGCTTTGACAAATTGGAAGTTAAAAGATAAAATCAATCATAGAACAAACACTTGGTGGAGCATATTAAGGTTATAATGAGCATGGAATTTTCTGCTTTCTTGGATAACAGGTTTGAAACAGTTGTTCACGTACATAGAACCATATTAAATGAATGGCTTCTACCTTTTTGTCCTTTAGGTGGCATGTTGAGACAATTTTTTCTCTTGGTAAATACATCTAGTAGTCCATCCATGTGTCATTATCAACAAAATTACAAATATTGTAATATTCTAAGTGATCCAAAGAAAAAAACAGACGGTAACTGCTAAAAGCAATGTTTTTCAAGTGTAGTTGTACTCCCAGTGCAGTTAGGATGGGGAGGGAGACTCAAAGGAATACACAAAGATATATACACTTATTTAAAAGACAAAGCCAAACGCCACTGGGCTTGTTTTAAATGGGGAAATAACTCTTTTCAGCTATCAATAAGACAAAAGTGCAGGTGCATCAACAACAACCCCCCTGAGGAGAACGTTTGACAAACCAGAGCTACAGTGTGTGAGCCAGATCGAGGTCTGCTTTGAGGTAACTCGCTAAAGCTTCACATTCTCTCTCTCTGTCTCCCTCTCTCTCTTGGCTGAAGTGACATCTGGAGCGCATTAAGGCACTAAGGACATTGGATCTCCCCAGAGCGCCTGACTGGATGGGTGGCCCACTGTAGCCCCCTTTCAGCAGCAGGGCCTAGCCCAACCTGATTGATAGAGGGAGCCCCACACGAACACTTAACACTCACACACACTGACAAATCCCACAAGGTTGACATACAGTGTAGACCATTGGAACATTGGTGACACTCCAAGCATGGATATGTATGGACACATGTACTTCCATCTTTCACTGTGTATCATTAGGCCTATCAATCATGCATTAGGTGCTTGATATACTGAATGTAATGTGCATACCTACAGTGTTATTCTACATTTACAAGAGAACTTTTAGCTAGAGTGTTTAATTGCTTTATTTGTAATTAATGAAAAGAAACTGTTTTAGTTTTAATGTAAGTAACAACACCTAACATATGGAGATAATGTGGTAAGATGAATACAACTCTGAACTTTATAGACGACATGCAGTTCTTTAGTGCTTAAAGATTTCCAAAGCATTCCCTGACATCTCAACCAAGCAAATACAGATGCGAATCAAAGCCCATCTTGTTTCTCAGAATTGTACTTTTTCATTAAAGCACGGAATAGATTTTTTTTCAGCTGATGCTCCCCATGCAATGAGAAAACATGAACTTTTTCAAAGGAGGAAAGTTCAAAGAACCTCCTTATTTCCAGTAAATTGCTTTGCCTGATTTGCCATTTCAGATAAATTGCAGTGTTGGCCAAAATTTGCAATTCACAGGAAGTCGTCCCCTCAGCCACACAGAAGAAGTTAATCCATATTTCACGTTTGAATATAAGATGGAAGCAGAGAAAAAGGGAAGGAAAGGGAAGATAGGTAACTCCTTGCCAGGAGATGAGGAGTGCAAGGGGAGGGGTTGGGGGGTGGGGGGGTAGGAGTGGAGAAAAGGCGAGAGAATGGGAAGAAACAGGCGCCATTTAGACTAAATGGCATCCAAAAACCCTCTCCAATTATCTTTGCCTACCATGCCAGTGAGACTGACTTAATTAAAACGACTTGAGAGGGAGGGGAGAGAGGAAGGAACTGCCAGTGATTGAGGGGGCAGGCAGGCGACGTATCTGCACCGAAACACAAAGCTCAGGCAATGCGCAGGCTGTCGACCACTCTCCCTTTTCAATTCCTGACTTCAAAAGAGAATAAAGAAATAATAATAAAAAAGAGAGGGGGCTCTCACCATTCGCAGCCATGTAATTGCGCTATTTAAATCCTACATTTTTATCATTGTTAGAATATTCGTTGGGGGGGACAGAGGAATGTATAAAAATGGATAATAAAACTGCTATTTTTTTTTGTTCCTTTCTGACTCCCCCCTCCTATAATCCTTCTGCCTTTTTTCTGAGAAAAACCTTTGACAGTGACCTTTTCGCATGAGGTCTGTTTCTATGGAAACAACGTCCAGCCCCTCTATATTTGGTGTTTTCCTGTCATCGAGCGGCCAAAACTGGCCCACTTGTGACTAAAAAGGAGAATGCATTATAGTTAAAGATTTGTCTCTGAGTCCTTTATTTCATCATGTATCTACTGCTGGAAAGGCATGAAACCACTTTGTTACATGATCATCGTTTTTGACTTGTGCACTAGATTACAGCAAAAAAGAAACCACTAAGCATAAAGTCTCACCAGACAATCAAGTGTGTCTAACAATATTAACAACACTAAAAACTTTTAAACCATTAACTAGTTATGCTCTAATATTTCAACAGTAATATTATTATAATATTTATTTGTCATTTATAATGGCATCCAAGTTAGTATCTCAATTAGTATCTTAAACTAATTTTAAATTTGAAATATACTGTACATTTATGTATTTTAATGGACCTCAATCAGCTCTCTCTCTTTGTATCTCTTTGTATTTTGGCTGTGAGCATGTGCTTAATAATGTAGCAGTCTAAAATGTGAAGAAAAATATCATTCAAATACACAACATCATAATACAGTATAATCTTACTGCAAAAAACACAAAACCCAGGGCAACGATGCTGTAAGTGCAGATCCAAGCGGATTTGTCATTTGGTATAGTGGAAGGGTCTTTCTGCCCTTGTGTCCAGTTGCTATTTGCGTGCCTCATTATGAACCAAGCTGTGTTGAGATGTGTAGAATGGCACAACAAGGGGTGTGCCAGTAAAGATTCGCTCCTGTAGTGCAATTTTGGTGCCATTTTTGAGAAAAAATCACACCTGGGCTGCCGCCAGCACAAACCAGGTCTAAAAAATAAACACAGCAGACGGAGGGCTATTTCTGTGGCTTTAGCAAGCAAGAGCCCACATAAGCAGTGCTATCCAAAATCCCACTAACAGGTTTCGTCGATGTCCTACGTTTTTCATCCCACTTACAAAAATAATTAAAAATATTTTGTTACATAAATCACTTTGCATCAGGAACTTTGAGTGTGCCTATTTTACTTAACATAGTTCCAGCATCTGTTTTCACTATAATGAATGAGTTGTTTGTTAACATATGAGCAATGATTAAATAGCAAATATAGTTTTAAGTCAAATTATCCTCAGTTCTAATGCATCACCTTGCCTTGACGCCCTCCAAAACTCTTGACATAGTTGTTTTCATAGTACAATGGTAATTACATTAGTTCCCTCTTCCCAAGCCAGTAAAACATCCGCAGCTCATTGAAGCCTACGCTTAGAACCATGAATTTGGTGATTACGAGCCTGAACTTAACACACGTGTGTCAGTTTACTCCAGCACAAAGTTTGGCTGGCGGTGTCGGTCCTTGCTCAGCCATTATAACAGTACACTGGGACACAATGAGAATGAGAGAGGCAGATTCAATTTGCTGTGACACACCCTCTTATTATCTGTTCCTCCTGCTATACCACTGTGCCTCGCTGCCATGCTGCGTCACTGATGCGCTTGCATTTGTGGTCACTAAATTACCACTGTTATATCTGCCAACGTCTAGCTGGACTGACAAGCTAGAAGTTGGCACACCTACATACCCCAAAAAAGAATCTGAATATTGAACAAAATAAGAAAAACATACACAAATGACAAACTAAATTTTGTCAGCACACCCAAAAAAAAAATTCTGACATGTGTCACCCTAAAGCTGCCGAACTAGTTGAAAAAAAAAACACAAAATAAACATGGTAACATGTTTTTGATGTAAGATTTTACACCCCAGATCAAGTTATTCTTAATGTGCAGTGTCAACTAATCAGGGGCCAAGAAAACTGCAACCATGCATGGACAAAGACTGTGGTAGGGGCTTTTTCATGTGTAACTGCCTGTTTCTGTAACAACTGAAATTTACTCACACACTAAACCCATAAATGACAAAGATTTTTTCTTTCAGTTATGTTTTCTATCACACGAGACCTTTCCAAAATAGGTGTGATGTAAAAAATCCTATTGGTTAACACACGATACACTCAGATTTAAGTTGAACACATAGACACTGTCTTCTTTAAGCGCATGAAAATGAAAACAATATAGTTGTGTCAAATTTTGCACATCCATCATTTTCCACAGTGAAGCTCAAAGGTCATGGTGAAATGAATTGAATAAAAGTGAAGCATTACATTGAGAAACATGACTAATGTTTCATTTAGCATAACATTGATGCCAACCACACAAAAGAATTTATAGTATTATTTCATTATGGTAAAAAAAAAATTAATTCACACCCATTTTCTCCTTTAGCAATAATGTCGCATTTTGACAGGAGCTAATATTATTTGCAAACTGTGTCTGCCAAATAACTACGAGCTCATAAAGGAGTTTATCAAATATCACAAATATCCAGCATTACAAACATTATCCTACACTATTAAACCACAGGAGGTTAAAACTACCATTAAGTGCAATAAGGTTCAGGTGGCATTAATGACTGTTTAAAATATGTGCATATATTTACATCTAAATATGAGCAGAGAGACAATCTAGAGACAATTTAAAAAAAAAAAAAGTGTTACATTCTGAGTTTTATAACTCACTGTCCTTTATAACACATACATACATGGAAGTAAATTTAAATTCAGCATCAAACCACGTGCCACTGATGTCAGTAAAAAAAAAGCTCTTTGACTAAACAGAAACACACTCACAAACACACATACAAACACACACTCCTCTGACACCTTGATCAGCCAATACACAGTAACTGGCCATGTGTCACAGCTAACACCTGTTACTGTGCTTTTGTCTTGTGAGCTTATTGTAATAGACTGTACAGTATTCCTCACTAGAGACAACACAAACTGAGGCTGTTTCATCAAATGTGTTTGCACAGAAGGTTGGTGGGCGCTATAATTTCAAGTTTAAATGTGAGAATACACTGTATAGGATAATTGCCAGGAATGAAGAACCACTGTGTCAATATACATTGGCTGGAAAGAGTAGGCAAAGGCAGCTTGGATAGGAATTAACTTTGAAAAAAAAATGCAGTGATTTAAACTTTGAAATGACCTGTTGGTGCATTTGTTTAAAAGTTATTATATTTTTAAGTAACTGCAAAACATGACATTTTAGTGAGAAGGGGATTCTTTATTTATCTTTATTTATTTTACTTCTTATAAACAAAAAGTACATAACTCCTCTTTAAGAACACGCGTGTTTTTAAGGTTACTAAGTATTGTTTCTATTAATACTGAATTTGATAAGACACTGTCTGAGAGGCTGAGGGTCTGAAGGTGAAAGAGAGTCTGAGTGTGTGTAAGTGGGACAGAGAGAGAGGAGAAGGAGGGTTGAGTTAGCATGACAACCGCTATTTTGATGGGGCCAAAGCCAAGTATCTCCACATATCCACTTTCCCTCTCCTATTCATCCCCTGTCCTCCCCGCTTTTCCATCTCCAGAGCCCTCCCCTCTTTTCTCCATTCCCCCGTCTCCTTTCTCATCCTTGCAATTGCGCTCTCTTCTTTCTTCCTAAACTCACGTTCTCCTCTTTTCACTGATCTCCCTTCTCCTCCCCCCTTTCCTTTTTCCCTTTTACCCCCTCTCTGAATGTCTTGCCCTGCTCGGGGAGCTTCACATTCCCTTGTGCTGAGCTTAGAGAGTAGTTTAAGAAAAAGAGGGAGAGACAGAATATTAATTGTCTCATTGTAGTTTGAATGTGGTTATTTGTTGGCTTTGGGGAGGGAAATAACACTTTGTGCACGACTGAGGCCACGTCCCATTTTACTCTCAAGGAAACAGTCAATGCCAGTAGTCTCTGAACTGAAACAGACACAGACACATCGAGGATCAAGTCCATATCCTTAACCCCCAGTACTCTGCTTCTCACTGGCCAGATTGTTCATTCGCAGACACACACACATATACTGTACACACATATACAGACACACACCGCCACAGTCTCAGCTCCAGTTGCCAGGGAGACCGCCATACCAGGGCTCTGACCCAGGAGGTTTGGGACTGTTTTTCAACCCCCCAACCTCCCTCTCACGAGCAGGAGGGATGGCAGCTGTAGGACAGCTGTTCCTACCAGGCCAGAGCCTTAAACCACAACCATCATCCCACCATCAGTGCAGCCTGGATGAAATTTTGGGGACAAAAACACCCTGCAGTCCAAATGATTAGACACATCTGCCTTACTTAGTAGATCCCTTAGAAAAGTCTGTGGAAAAGAACAGGAGGCAGATTCCACAGAGCAATAAAGATCTTACAGAGTTTACCACATTTCTCAATATGCTTTCAGTTTATGACCTAATTAATTGAAACATGTCCAGACATAGCTTAGCGTTGGCTTTTCAAGTCTGGCTTGAAATTACTACTGTTGGTACTTTATCTGTAGTGATATTGAGACTATTTTAAAACATATTTTTAATATATTTATAGTAAAAGATCATTTTATATGCAGGGGTTGCTAATAAATAAATAGGTAACAAACATTGATGACAGCAGCTAAGAGGCAGATGAAATTTATCTATTAATTCATACTCCAAATTATTTTGGTTTTGACAGAAAAAAATAAATAAATATACAAGTCTTCCAGTGCTTAAAACTAAAAGGAGTTTGCTGACTTGGCAACTTTTTCAAGGTTAATAAATGCCTCTAAAATCATTATTATTACTTTTTTTTCTTTTAGGTGAATTATGACAATTTAACTAGTTATTTTATAACTAGTAACTATAACTATATACTATAACTATTTTCGCTTAGTGTCATAACTCTCTCTGGTAATCCATGCTGTATGTTACAGAACAGGCTGTGCAGTAAATAGTTTGAAGAATTCAGAGTGGAAATCATACTCTCTTCACTTAGCTTCAAAGACTGGTTAGTTTTGTTGGCAGGGTCTCATCCCTCTGGGTGACAGTTCAACGTTGTTTAATTTTATATATTTATTAAATGCATATTTGCATTTTCATTACATGGTAATTCAATGGCATTTTGACAGCACACTGACAACAAAGCAACTGTGAAGGCTCTGTTATGTTGGGAGTTTGGGCATGTATGGCTTTGAAAAAGTTGCTTGTGGTAATGTAGTTTATTTTCTTAGGTAATCATTACATCAGACTGCAAATCTTTCCATCAAATTACAATAGTTTTACCTCTGTTCACTATCCACAACGAAAATAGCTTGTGGATAATTGGCCTAATTTCCACTGTGTGTCCAGACAGGCCGAATGATGCTTTCTAGTTGTTTATAGCAGTTCATTTCCCTCGATACCATCTCTGATTCCTATTTGCATGTTCTACCCAAAAGAGATAATTACCTCTTATTTGGCCTCACTATGAAGAAAAACAATGCAGAGCCAGTCCTAAACTTTATGTACAAACTAAAGGCTAGTTCAGTTAAAGGAGAATTCTATCTTTTTTGTCATTAGTCTGGTTTTTGGTTTTCAAAAGACAATAAACTCTTGAATTTACACTTGTATATGCAGTTTTTGTGATACACACAAAGTTAAACTTAATGTTGTCTTTGCCAACAGTGCAAAAAAATCAATAAATATTTCTTTGTAATGTCACAGCTTGATAACCAGTTGTTGGCACATAAACTGTAACAGTCTGATTCCCTCTCATGGTCCCATAAACAAACTACGATATACATAACAGCCAGGGGAAAGAATACAAGCCAGGGTTATAGTAGTAGTACACCCCCTTTACAGTATCCATTACCTCACTCTATAATGCCTGCTTCTCATAGGTGAACATGTTGCTTTATTCAGCGTGTAATAGAATTTGGCAGGCCCCTCATCTGCAGGAGCCAAAGAGGCCATTGAGCTGAAACCAACGGTAGACAAACCGTGTCAGCTTTAAGATGGCGCAGCAAATTAAAGTATAGGCCAACTGATCTTGCAACTCCAATGTGCGCAATGTAACTATGTACCATTGGGGAACAGAGCGATTTCAGTAAGATGGATAGTCACATTTCAATGGATTTCAAGGGCAGACATATCAGTCGGGATCATTACCTCTGTGAAGGGTTGTTTTAGTTGTTTCAGTTTCAGTGGAGAACTTTGTTAACATGACTGCATTGAGCATTTTGTGGAAAAGAAAAAGGAACAACGTGAAGATATAAAGTATTCTAAGGTCCCCCTCTACTCAAAATTTTGATTTCTGTTTTTGCTCCAACAGCTGGATGTTTGAGCTTCACTGTGCTTGATGATTTATGTGCAGAGTCTGACTTTAGATGGGTGTTTTCACATTCATCCGCTGAGAGTGAACTTTGATGATTTATGATTTGTGCTATCAAAAATAGTTTGGAAGCAAATTCTGGTGTAATATTTAACTCACACAAGTGTGATGTGGAAACTTGAAGGCTCAAAGCAAACACACTAAGAATGGAAATTTCAGTAAAGCATGACACATCTCCTGCAAAGTAGGTTAATTTTTGATTGACAAATGCTTGCATTATCATAGACTCCATATTGAGAAGGAAAAATAGTATTTCTAAAAATTTCCCCTTCTCAAATGTGTTTTTTTAAATAATTATTTCTATAAAATGTCTCACCTTGCCAATACACACTTATATGTATAGTTTGCCACTAGAAAGGTATTGTCATATGACTCCACTGAAGGGAAAGCTGTCTTAGCGCTTACACAAAATCCCAAATTCAAATGTATCGAAGGGTTCGGTTAAGGGTTAAGCTAGATTGGATATGTCATAAATTCAAAAATCAATTGCAGGCAAAGAAACTTGAATTCTCCCACACAAAGCATACTTCTCTGTAGAGAGAGTGAGAATATGCATTGGCACAATCACCTAAGTTATATCAGCCACAGCCAAGCTAACAAACAGCAACTCTTCTTTTTGTTTTGTGTTGTTTTGTTTTGTTTTTGTTTCCGTTCTCAGGTAAAAATGCATAAAAATTTTCTGGATCAACTTTAACATGACTTTTTTTTATAACTATATATTTATATATATATGTATATATACATATATACATATATAAATAGATGGATAAATAAATTGCAAGAGAGAGAGAGAAAGAGAGAGAGAGAGAGAGAGAGAGATTTTCTTTTAGCATAATTTTCTTTGAGGTATCATCATAAGCCGTACAATTTTCTTAAACCCAACAGAGTAGTTATGGTGCATAAACCTACTTTAACTTTCCCTCTAAACTACAAATAATTGAAAACAAATAACAAAACTGGATTATTGAGATTAATAAAGGTAAAAAATAAGTCAAATATTAATGAGTTTAACGCAGATCTCGAATCCTGCTATCCCTGGCTTCTAAAGCCTTGAAGGCAAATTTCACCCATGTTCAGGGAAATGGCGCAATGTGCCCTCCTGTGACCAAAATGGGTATTACAAACAAACATGACTATGAAAAAATTCAACATGTTTTGCACATAAAGAAAAAAAACTTAAGGAACTCAAAAAGATTGTTCTAAAGTCATAAATAAAGGAAAGAAAATAATTTAGACCAGACTTCCAAAATGGATCACCAAAAAAGTAGCCAAGAAAAAAAAAATCCTTGCCTTAAAGGGCTTCAAAATTATTAAACTCTGTTAAAGTACTTTTCTGTCAGTTAAAGGTACTCTTGTGTTTCTTTAAAAAGAACACTGCTAATACAAGTAATTTAAATATATTTACGACTCATAATAATAAAAGAATAATTTGTAATCAGGTAGCAACAATAATAGATTTAACAGCTATGAATTATTTCATCACACACTGGGCTTTCAGTGGCGTTAGCTGGCCTTCAGCCTATGTGCAAATTATTACCTTGGTCTTACAACACCCAGTTATGTTTGAGCTATGAATTTGCCTCCATCCATGTTTGCACCCATCTTAGTTTCTGTCGGTTTAGATGAAGTGTGATGTGGGAGGATTTGGACTGCACTGTCTAGTCACTTCTAAAATATATAATTTATACATATCCATTGCTGTTACTTTGCCAAAAAATAGAATAGTTGCCTTGAGAAAGATTCCAAGAGCATAAGACCCAAAAATAGCTGCTATTCATGTCCAACCTGACAGTCAGAGTATACTTGTCCAGTTTTTTGTGTGTCTGTTTTCCTCTGTAGATCGCAGTTGAGTCTTTTAGTATGACTTCCTCTATAATTAGCTAGTGGTGTTGTAGAGAAAGACTAACCTGTTCTTTTTTCTTCACAGTGTCAGGAAAAGGAGTAGGCTAAGTTAGAATAGTGGTGATTTGGCTCTCCCCCTCCATCTGTTTTGTTTTCCTTCCATCTCCCTCTTTTTGATGAGCTGGGTCTTCAGTCCCCCTTATAAAATCCCATTAGCTCTTAATGAAGTCGGGCTCCTAGCCTCTCGGCCTCACCTCATTTAGCACGATTGTCTGGCGGCCATTAGCATGGAGGCAATTACAGCCGCACGACAAGAGTAATTGGAAATGCCGACAGGGACCCTGAGAAATGGTAATAAATAAATATAGAAAAAATATTCAAACTAATAAGCTTCCATTCAGATGTGGGGAGGGAGCCGCATGTGTCTAAGTTAAATCAACATAATTAGAATTAGGGTTGGTAGGGTAAAAAGCCTGGGTGAGGGAGAAATGGATATGGATGGATTGAAGGATGATGGTTAAGCATAAAGGTAGCGAGTGTGATGAAGGAAAATGTGGGATCACACAGTGAAGCTAATAATGTGGAGCTAAGTGTGACCCCAAATTCATGTAACAAAGAGGTCAGAGAGAGTATGTTGGCGCATGTCAGTTTGCCTTCCACTCCTCCTTGATTAAAGGTAGATTTGCCATTCAGTGGCCAACAAGTAGCCTTATAGTAATTAATGCAAGGCATGTTACAAATTCTTTGCTGAAGATCCTTTAACAGATGAGGCTAAAGGACTTGAATAACTGCTGCTGTATATTTAAAATATGGGCGATGGTGAATAGGAAATGGTGGCCAAAACAATTTCATATCTGTTGAGTCTGTGACCTAAACTGCTTCACTTAGATAAAGCACTTTTCAACATTATGTTAATCAACAACTCTAAAATGTAGTTAAAATTCTCAGAAGTTAAAAAATGCTTATGATTAATATGCACTTACAGATGTCCTGATTAAACTAAAATCTTGTGGAATGAGCACATAAGCCTGGCAGGACTAAAATCCCAATTGCCGAAACCTGCTTCTCCAACTCAGGAGGAAAAGCAAATGAATTTCTCTCCATGAGCAAGGCTAAATGAGGCCCAAAACACTTTACTGCCAGCAATGCTCTAGCATCCAATCTGTAATAACGTGCTGCGTTTGTGAGATGAAGTACTGTGATGAATTACAGCAAGTTCTATTATTTTGTTTTCCCCACCAAGGCGGTTGTTTTCGGTCCAGTTTATTTGTTGCTCTGTGTGTTATTCAGCAGGATACCTAGATAAAAGTAACTGAGCAGATTCTTGATAAATTCTTAAGAATCTGTTAAGGTCAAAGTAAGTGGTCAATCACATGATTTCGGTATTGTCAGTCATAGTATGTAAAGCCTATAGACCACTGTATGTACAGAAAATGTGCATCTTTTTTGAGAGTATCTGCCCTTGGAGTGTTTCTGGTGAAGGGGTGAAATGGTAAACAAAATAATAAAATGTAGTCCGCATAGATGGCACAGATTGAAAAAGATAAATTGAAAAAGATCCGTTGTGGTATGAATTCATAAAAATTAACAAAATAACAAAAAGAGTTAAGCAGGAGAGGCCAAGAAGTGAACTGAACTTCACTTTGTTGTCTTCTGTAAGCTACTCAGTAATGTCATATAGACAAAACTACATTTTTTTAGGAAATTCAGCTTGGTGTAAAATATGATGGATATGTGTGAAAGTGATTCACTTTATTATTAGATCAAAGTGGGAAACTCACCACTGCATGAACTATGAGAACTACTTGAGAAGTCTGGGAGGCTTTGCTGAAACAACAGCAGGCTGCAGGCTTGGTGCCAGATTGCCATGGCATCTCTCCTACTAACCCCCCACACCCCACCCTCCTTCCTCTGCACAACCACCACCCACAACCACTGTTGCCCCCTTTTCCTGCCTCCTAAGCTGAATGACAGGTGGCAGAAACCTGATCAGCACGAGTCGGGCCTTCATCAAGGAAGCACTCCCATCTGAAACGGGCATGCTGCCCACTCGCCCACCCGAGGGCCACAGAGCAGAAGCTTCTGAGGCTGGTGTTTGTGTGAGTGTTTGTGTGTGTGTGCGTGCGTGTGTGTGCATGTGCATAAATGAGGCAGAGGATGGGGTGTGTGTATGTGTGTGCATAAATGAGGCAGGGGATGGGGTGTGTGTATGTGTGTGCATAAATGAGGCAGGGGATGGGGGAGCTGTCCATTGGACTCAGGCATGGGACAGAGAAGTGGGTGAGGGGTGTAATGGACTTTTTGGCTGGAGAACCAAGCAGGGGAGCTGGCACCGGGTGTCCAGGGCTCAAATGGGAAACGGGAGGCTGGCTCTCACAATGCTTAGTGTGAGAGTCCCAGAGGGTCGTTCACAATAGAGAGGCAAGCGGCTGCTGTCAACAATGACCTCTAAGGCCTCTCTGCTTGAACTCAGATGGTCCCACCCTTCAGTACTTCCCTTTTGGTGCTGCCATACAGCTAATACAGGAATTACTGTTCAGTACTTATATGGAACATATGTGAGTTTTGTCAATGAAATTCTTTCACTTGGTTTTTCTTTTGCGTTAGCTTGCACACTACAAAAGCAAAGTAGCTGAAGCACTATACAGTATGAGAGGTATGGAACTAGATGTCGTTGTTGTGAAGGGAACTATTTTTCCAACTGTTTCTTATATTAAAGCTGTAACAAAAACATTCAAATATAAATGACTATGAAATCTTTCAAAAAAATGTCACCAAAAATGAGATCTTACAAAGAACCAAACCAGAACCGCTTTTACCAATATCTTCTGACATACTCTGCAACACCTCATCCCTGCGATGCAAAGACATCTCGAAGTATCCGACAACCACTTCCTGCCCTTGAACACCAAATCAGATTTGAAAACCTATTGGCTATCTCAAGTGCAGCAGAGCATCTTGGCGCGAAATTGGAAATCCACAGTGTAACACAGGCCTGTCCTTGTGCAACCTACTGTCCCTGTTCTTCATGAAAAAGTTTATTTGTCTAAAATAGCTCTACGAGCAATCACTCCATGGGCTGGAGTGATTGTAAGTGGAAGGGGGGGTAATGTAAAGGGGGGGGGTTTCCAACCAGGAGGAGATTTAATTAGTGAAATCTCATTAAGTCTAACAAAATTAAGCGTAAAACAATCCTTGGTGGGGAATCGTGCTGGAGGTTTTTGGTGGGGAGAGGGAGGGCAGTAGTGGGGAACACTTAAGGGGCTAAGAGGACATGGAGACTGGCTGTGTGATTAGTCTGGCCTGTGTGTGGAAAGAGACAAATGGCTTAGTATAACCAGACCTCTTCTAAAAAACAACTTGAGACTGTCGTGTGGATACAGTTCCTCTACTGTCCTAGCCATAATTTTATCTGCTGCCTCTTTGAAATACAAGGACATTTACACAATTTGACTACAAAGACTAATTAGGATTTAGAGACATATTTTTAACACCAAAAGTTGACAAAGACAGCTTTTTACAAAGGGTTACAAGTACAGGTTTCAATACCCAAAGCCAGCAGAGAAGATTTTTTTGTTGTATACAGTAACAGCAAGAACTGGCTTTTTTGGAGTCCTTTTATGAAATTGATTTGATACGTCAGTCATGGCCAAAAGAAAACAGAAATCACTGACAGCAGTGTGATGCTCCAACATTAAGACATTTTTCTCCTGCTGTGATTATGATGTGCTCCAATTCCCCTGGACTGGAAACACATATCACAAAGACTTAAGAAATGCAGAAACGGACTCCATGTAGACTTGATTAGACTGAATTCAATATGTTCCTGAAAGGACTTGGGTTTAAGATCCAGTCTAACTTTTACTATGAATTAAGTGAATCCCTGCTGATCTCTGTGCTGCAGAAATGATGCTGACATTTAATGAACTTCAGCACACCTAGGTGTAGCTGCAAAATGCTCACCATATGAAAGCACATATACTAGTACTTTTTATGGTAGCCCTGCATCTAATTATGTGTGAATTTTAACCTAATTTCTGGTATCACTGTCTTTGGAACAAGTCAGGTGGAGGTAGATAAGGAGGCAACAACATACAACAAGACAGTTCTGGCAAACAATTTCTTGCTCATGATCTAACCCTTTTAAATCCCCCTGTGACTGTTAAAATCACAATCCCAGGCTAGTCATAGTAATAATAACTGGTTGTGATCTCCAACATTAATCCATTTTCTCGTAATGATAACGGTTTTTGTTCAGTTCTAAATAGAGCATGTATTGTGACAACATTGTTAGCTGCTGCAATAGCTTAAGTCATTACAGCATGCTTCACACACAGTCACACTCACACAATGCAGTTGTCACAGCTACACTAACATGAGCACTTAGTGTGATTATCTTGACAAAGGAATAATGTTAGAGCTAAGATGACTTTTGTATTTCAGCAAATATTTTCCTAAACTTGCAAAATTTCAAGGAATAACTAACTAGTCTGACATGTCAAGCCCTTGTGTGCTCTTTTGGTATGTCATGTGTACCTGGTCTTGAATTTGTATATACAACCCAAAGGCAGCATCGCCATGAAAGATGAACTTCTCAAGCCAGATAAAAATTTGTGAAAATGGGTTATTATATTTACTTAAGAGTGGAACACTATATGGTTACTTAAGTGACTCAGCAACAAAGTATACAACATGTTTAAGTGGAAAAAACCCAAGTTC
>JAPZDY010000006.1:1009297-1052784 GCA_029783645.1 Ctenochaetus hawaiiensis | reverse complement strand
ATGGTAATTTTCATAGGCCTAGTTTCTCTCACTCTCTAAACTAGATTTGTTTACTTGTCAGTAGACAGTATATGTTTAGATATTTGACATGTGCCTTAATCATTCAGCTAACAGGACCTTCACTTTCAGCTGCTGTATGTCAAGCACTAGTCCACTAAATTAATAGAAAAACTAAATATCAGTCTAAAATAATAATGAAAACTATGATTAGTTGCAACTCTTAAAATTACATTACATTACAAGAGATCATTTTTTACTATTGATACTCTTAAGTGTCGTAATATTACATATTTGTACCAGGTATACCGTATATTTTACATTATAGTATTTCTTCCTTTACTAAAATTAAGTAGCTATGTACTCTTAACTATTTATACTTACACAGAGTGTTGTGAATACTGCCACAAAAAAGCAGTAGCCACAATACAGATAATTCTCAAACACACATCTACAGTCAGTGAATTCTACATGAAATCAAACAGTGGAGAATGGGACTTGCTCTTGGGTTACGTCCTGGTGTTATTATGTCTTAAGGAGTTGGACTCGGAGAGAGCTACTCCCCGGACAAGTTGTGCTTCTTGCAAAAATGATTGCTTCATTGTTGTACTGTGTAAGACATTTGCTCATATCAATAATGGGATATGCTCCAATGCATCAGGTAAACCCTGGGAGAGAATCTAGCTTCATTTGACTCATTTGATTTCACTGCTCACATTCTTGGTAAAGCAGGTTTGGAGAAGACACAGATATGATTAAATATTCACCACTTCCTGCCTAAACTTTCTCTCTAATCATATGGAGGCTCTGTACAGCCGAGAAAAATCCAGATGGACATCTTTAAAAATCCCAAATCCTTCCTCTCTTTGCTAGCATGAGTTTTGGGGTCAAGGTATGAAGGGAGGACCAAAAGACCTGTTTCCCACAATCCCTCTGCAGCTATAGACCCCCAGCTGTTCAAGGGCTTCCATAACAACAGCTGCGCAGAGGTTTAGTGGTTCATGTTGCTATGACAACAGCAGGATCAATTGGCATGCACAGATTCTCTGTGCTAATAGCAAAAGTGACATTATACCATAATTTCATTTCAATAAAACACAGGCAGGTTTTTTTTTTTTTTTTTACTGCAATAAGATTCAGTGGGACATAAAAAAGAGGCAAATAATTAATTTTGCATGAAAACGCCCGTGGCTTGTGCGCCCAAAACTCGCAGGAATCTCCCACGCACAACCAACCCAGCAACCTCACACTTCAAAATCATTCCCTGGCATTGAAGATTAAGTGAGTACAGAGTGCGATTGTTTCCAAGCTTATACAATAGAAGCTAAATAAGTCTTCATGCCCGGCAGCTGTATGTGCCACAGATCACTGACCGGCAGGATGTGCAACAATCAGAAATATTTCTGTTCTCCTGACAAACAGGATATCGGGTCACTTGGCCACCTTAACAGTGAGGGATCAGACACTATGGGGCGGGGAGGGGCAGTTTACAATACTGTACAGGACCACAAAGAACTAATCCCAGCTATAAGTGATGTTTTTGCATGTATGACAACAATTTTTCAGATGGTATGTCACAAAAACAAATCCACAAATAAGCTGGAAGTGAATTACAAAACTCTTTTTGACCAAAATTTGCAAAAGATTAAATTAACTGTTTCTCCTCGTATAAAGTTAAAGCTCAGTTCTTGCAGCTTTTATCTGGCCTGCCAAACTTCAACCGTTTCAGACTAATTCCAGGGAATTATAAGGGGCTCACTGTGACAATGGCAGGTATTCCCACAGGAGTAACCAGAGCTGGCACGGCGTCAGCACGGGTTTAAGACCAACATTTAACGAGCATGCAGCTGATACAGGCAGCTGTGCCAGACAAAACACAGCACAAACACACACACACACACACACACACACACACACACACACCAACATGAGCACTTTATCCTGCCGCTGTACACACTATATCTACAACCTCTAACATGATACAAGGTTTTCCAACTTTGTGTCACTGCGACTAATCAAGTCTTAGCTGATATTTGACATTGATTATTTCTCTCTGTCTCACAGAATATGATAGCCCCTTGTGAACAGTAGGGGGAAAGCCAAACAGGAATCCACTGCTAAAAATACCCAAGTCGTGATGAGTCAGGATGAATTGAGCAAACAAAAAGAGACCAGTCTGCGTAAATTCTTCCAGTCTGGATTTTCTGCAGAGACTTTCGGAAAAGAAGTTCAAATCCTTAGTTCCACCAGTGGATTCCTCTGTTTAATGAATCGAGCTCCATCAAGAAGAGGGAAAAAGAATCTGCACACGAGTGGGATAAAAAGAGATTATCCAAATGGAGGCTAATGATGTGAAAAAGAATCACAGACTTTAAGAGAATAAAGGTGCAGGAACATAAAAGTCTTTTGTACTGAGATGTGTGGGGGGATTCAGTGACACTGAATTGCTAACATTGACTAAAACTTTCCAGGGATATATATTTGTATTAAATACAGATGCAATCATGTGTATAATACATGCCACTAAAAGTCATGGGACAAGTCAACCATGTAAATACATCAATAGATTATGAAAAAAGTATAATAAATAACATTCTAAGATAACTGTTTAATTGCAGTACAAAAAGAAAATTAAATACTTCTACTTTTATTTTATTCTTCAAACACTTAAAAAATAGAAATTAAAAGCTTTTTGTTTTTTCCTTTACATCCAATAAAGCCTAGAAAAAAAGCTAAACTGACCAGCCACACAGTCTCTTACTGCCTTAGGCTCAAAGTGCACACATAAACACATATATAGATAAACAAACGCACACATGCACACACACACACACACACACACACACACACCCATGCAGACACTCACACACAAACCCAGACATTCACGCACATATAGATACACACACAAAAGAAATCAGAAAAGCTGGATAAGTGGTGGAGAAATAGAAAGTAGATTTATATGACTGATGTCTGATTAAATGACTTAATATGTGCTAAAATTAATCAAGGCTGTGTTTGTTTCAGTAGGATGGTAAAAAGTGAAAGTGCTGTGTATTTCTATTGAACTTTTTTAACATTATTACATGTATACTGCGCTTAATTGTGTTTGATTCATCTGTTAACCTTCTAATTCATGGAGGAGGTTTTGGGGTTCTACACATGTATTTCATTGAAGAAATGTCAGTTCAATCTAGTTTGCAAATGCCAACATTTTTGTCTCCATAGATCAACCTTTGAACAGTGCTAAAATTCAGCATGATTAATTTTCAATATTGCATATTTCTTACTGTGCAGTTATTATATTTCAGCCCAACTTCCCAAATGCAATAAAAGTGAGGTAAGTAGTGAGCTACTGCATATAGAATCTGTCAGCTGAAAGATGCTTTTCAAGCCCCTTCAGGCTTTGATGAGACTCTCGCACTCATATGCTCTCACTTACTCAAAGGCAAATACAAGAATGTGGTTTTCAGGTGGCTGTCAGCAGGCTCTCTGTCCAAAGTTTCTGGGTCGTTCTGTTTGGTTTCAGACCACAATGCTCTTGTTTCTTCATGTTAGGTCTTCAAATTATTCCTTAACTCATTTTTGTACCTAATTGTTTTGGTCAAATTTTTTTTTTTTAGAAAACATTTTTGCACCATATTTGTAAAGCAAATGTACTGTCATTCAAACTGTTTAAAAGTCATCAAATTACATTTTAAAATAATACACATGATTTGACTTTTTGAACTGCACGATGGTTCTCAGTCCCACATTGCAAAACATGTCCATCTTAAAAAAGTAACTTCACACAGGGCTTTATTTTGTTGAGTATGATTATTGTTGATAAAACTTAATTACGGCTGAAATACCTTTTGAAAACAGAAGACAGTGATACTTTATTTGTTATCACATCATTATTCCCACAGTGGGAAACAAAAATAAAAATTGAAATATTACCTGCACTCACTGAGTGAAATCTTAACTATCGTTTGAAGAGTGAGCGGTAAGGCAGCTGTAAAGGCAGCATGCAGAGGCAAATTTATTGCTTCTCACTCGGTGAATTAGGGGTTTACTTCTACCAAACCAGATTTTGTGATTGTCAGGAGTAGTGGAAGTTGAGTCAAGGTGATTTCTGTGGGTTTGTTTCTGTCCAATTTTAAGGTGTTTAACAATGAGGAGTTAAATTATGGGCTTTTCGGTGAAGTCTGGTGGATTGGGTGAGTGCTACATAGCAGCTGTTTCTGGTTGAACAAAAAGGATCTTAGTCTTTAACAAAAAAGTCTATCTCTGTTGGGACCTTTTCAGTAATGTTGTCAGACACCAAATAACGATCTCAGTCTGTGAGTGGCAAAAACAAGCACTTTTAATGACATACTAAAGATGGTTGCAGCTGCCCGAAAGGATTATACTGCAGACATTGCAGCCATGTCACAGCTTCTGCCTGAGGCAGTTAACTGGACCGATTCCAAAACTTTTTGTTAGTCATTAAAACACCAAAACATGCAAAAAATTTTCCCAAATTTAAAATACCAGGTAACCCTTTTAAGACACATGTCCCTGCAGAGCAGCAAAACTCAATAATTTTACATCAGGTGTGGTGAAACAGAAGTAGATTAAGCTGATTCTGGTAGAAACAGAATCCTTATTGGCTCCAGATTAAAGAAGATGTGCTGGTTCAGGAGGGCAGTTGGCAATATGGCTGCTGGTGGACACAGCACCTGCTGGATTTTAGATTTAAGAGCAAAAGCTCTGGTTTTTATTCTCATGACTGACATAACATAAGGAATCCAGCTGAGACTGCTGTTGTGATATGTGCAGAGTAACAGGTAAGGGGAAGTTTTTAAAAAAGATCTGTTTTCTATCATGCTAGCAAGTAAAGAACACAAGCCCTGTCATTTAATTTTGTCATATAATTTAGTATTGTTGTTTCGTATTATCTAAATTGTTATTTTCTAAATAAATGTGTGCAAAGCTTTGCTTCAAAATGTGTGTTTTCTATTTAAATAAAGTTTTGCCTTGGTATTAACTGACAGTTTTAACAAATGTTTGCCTTGTGTGACAATATTGATCTTATCTAATAATATACCAAAATACAACAGATTGGTCAAAGCTTGAAACACTTTGAAATACTATTATATATTTATTCAAGTTTTTAATACAAACTTTTTGACCCTATGTGACTTGTTGTGTTTGGTATTTTCACAGTGTAAACCATAGGCTTTACTATCCCCTAACCAAGGCACAGCTCTATGGTACATCCCTAAACAAGCTACATCTATGCAAACAAATGCATGTGCATGCATACTATATGTAAAATGTATGTCTACACTGCTTTACTGCATGAGATAAACACCAAGTAAACAGACATTGACTGACTTGTGAATGTGTTTAGACAGTCAGGCATTTCGCTGAGGAGACTCAGAGGCAGAAATATCTCCAGTGGATTCTTCCCTTGTTTCTCCAAACAAAGAAAACAATCCAAAGAGAGGTGTCTATACCGCTCATGAGAAGCAATCAGGGCTAGCATGCCATATTATGCAATGTCAACCTCAAGTCTTTTGGTATAGTGTTTAAATCTTCCATTAATCAAGTAAACATCTGTCAATTGAGGCTTTTTTTGTGCAAATGTTACTAAGGTGACCTCAAATAGCTTGGAAAATTCAGCTGAATCCTCCTAATTTAAATTGATGTGCATTAAAAGTGAGTAAAATTAATCAGCTCTGGCATGGTTATAGCCTCCATAATGAAACAGTGAAATTACAGGGTATGGGGGAAGGGACAAAAAAAAAGAAAAAAGCCTCAGCCTGTTTATTTTGCTCTTTTATCAAGGCAAGATTGACTGGAATCAGTGTTGCGCTGATTAGCCTACAGGGGGTGGCTGCAGTTAGGAGGTCAAGTCAAGGGAAAATTTTCACAAATATACATCATTATCATATTAATTGTAAGATTGAGCGTCACCTGGAAGACGAATCATCAGTTGAAAAAGGGGAAACAGCTCTATTTTAAAAAGGAGTTTGCTTCAGTTACACATAACAGTAAACTGTTTTCAAATGGTGATAAAGGCTTTGTCTATTTATTTATTTCAAAACTTTATAATCTGCCTATATTTGAGTGTTCAACTCATGTTAGTTCGATGGATAAACGTATGAAAAACAGTATATATAATGTCTTTTAAAAAATTACAAAAATGGGACAAAAAATGCATATCTGGCTACTCTACCCCACAACAAAAGGTACTTTTTTGATTTCGAAAACAGATTTCAAATAAAATCAAATCAAATCAAAAAGTCTGTAAGAATGCAAAGTAACCATGTAACTAAAAAGACAGCCGATGCATCAGTCATTTAAACAGCTACAGTCTATCAATCTCTCTTTTTATTAACCACTTTATAGGAAATACTTAAACAAGTAAAAAATCAATGGTGATTATTTTTTAAAGGAACATTTAACATTTTTTTTCTTTGTCTGGCCATGAAACAGAGATGGCAGGCAGTGAAGACAGTAACACAATGGACTTGGCACTGACGGCCAAGGCAGAACAGACAGTGAGGAATTCCCCATCAGTGTCTGAAATGAGCTAACTTTGCTTTTTTCTCTCTGAATCTTCCTCCTGGTGAGTGTCCAAAGAAAGGAAGTTAACTCTTTCACTGACATGCTGGAGGTCTGCTCCAGTTGTTTGCTCAGTGTGCATAGTTCTTTATAATAAAGCATTACCTCCCCATGGAATGAGCTGCAGAATTTACTGACAGCCAGGTACTCTCTGTCGTCTCCACTGTGCATCTCCACACACTAGAAATGCACCACTTATTCCACAGCCCCTCAGCTCCATATGCAGGTAGTTAAATACAAAGCACTTTCTCTCCATTTCCCAGGACAGAAAATAGTGTCTTTAAATTTAAGGCGCTTTGCCATCTGTATTAAATGTCTGTGGCTGTTTATAAATACCACTGACCAGCAGTGAGCCAAGTCACTGAGATGGAAAAAGACAGAGACAGAGAGATTCACACAAACACACAGGCTTTTGGAAAAAGAAAATAAAGGCGACAAAAACTGAAAGAGCATATTCTCAATCAATTTTCCCCTCCTCTTGTCACACTCTCACTCTCTCCCTCACACACGCACACACGCACAGACACGCAGACACACACTCAGAACCACACAGACACACACACATATAAATAGGCCTGTTTTGAAGTGGGCGTCAAAAAGACTGGTCTCATCCGTCATCCCTTGCCATGGTACGGCTCACCTTCATAGTTCGACTGACAGTCCTCTCCAAGCCACTAAACTCAGAGAAGATCTCCCCGCCTCCATGTTGACCTTTATATGTTAAATAAGTACACAAAGTTTTTGGGAGATTGGCCTATTTATCAACTTAGGCTGACAGAGATGAATACATTACGAAATCTAAAATCATCCATTTCTCCCTGATGGGTCTTATTGCATGGTGTTAAATACAGCAGGCACTGTGTTATATCATAGAAACCAATTGGCAAGAGGCCAATTCAAAAGTAATAAAAAAAAAAAAAAACGAACTTGATTAAAAATTCTGCTTCACTAAAGGAAACACACACAGAAAGTCACTTGCCCATCACAGAGAACAGACATGGTGCAATTTAAACAAACTGTAACAATCCACAGACGCGCGTCACTGCAGGACCTCATGATTTTTTCAATGCCTTTTTTATTCTCTTCTTTTTTCACTAGTTAAGTAAATGAAGTGTAATCTCTACAGACAGCTGTTCAATTCACATATTTACTTCCTGCTATTTCTGCGTTGTGAACCTATTATCTAAAATGGTTAATCAAAACACTCAGTTGAGCTTTTAGGTTTAACCACAGGCATATTTTTACTGTTTCAAGTGACTCAGTGAAGAAATGCAGTTTGGTTTTGTTCATGAAGCCATCTTGAAAACTTTCTGTCTGGTATATTTGTAATGTTACTCAGCCTTGTGAAGACAGATGTTCCTGAGGACAGAGACAGTTAAACGAAGGTCTAAGTCATTACGAGTTGCAGAAATGGAGGCTTGAGTCTCGCTGCTAACGTCCTGATGTGTCACAGTTTATATGTAACAGGTGAAGTGACTATGTATAGAATTATAATGCAATAATTACTTATTTGCAATTATCCCTGAAATCAAAAGTTTCCTCTTTAGCTTAATAGCTTTTTGAGGCGTGGGGGATGCGTAAGTGCTGTTCCGTGCTGTGCTGTCTGTAACATTGGCTACATTAAGATATGTCAGAGTGGTTTTAAAATTGACTCATCAGGGCTTTAAACCAAAAACCAAATCTGATGAAACATATCAACACTGCAAACTATTTGATAAATGTGTAAACAACAAATATGGCAAATAATAGGAGAAAAATAACTCGTACAGCATCTTTACCGATAATACATTAAGTTACTCTCATCATTTTGTTTTTCATATAAAAGTTAACATTTTATTTCTCCCAGGTCATGTTTAGGACACAAACCACAATACAGCTGCACCCTGCTGTCACCTCACATACAGTCATCCTCAAGTGTCAGAACGGATAACTTGAGCAACATACTCATGGTCTCAAATAGAATGGAGCTTGACCCCCCCCAATAAAACTTTTCCTTCAAAGCTAAACAAACAAATCTGACCCCCAATCAGCGCTATCACATTTCAAACTCCCATTTACACCACACTGACACTGTAGCAATGCCAAAGTAGTGCCAGCAGGGAGATGGGTGCAGACATATCACAGGGGTATCAAGTCCTTGACCGGAGGAAAGCAGCCATGGGGAGGGGCATATGGAAAACTTTGTCTCATCAGCCTGCGGCAGCCTTGTCATAGAGCAGCAGACATGACACTGTTCCGCCTCCGAGCTGCCTTATTTACCCTCACAGAGGCCTGGCAGCTGTTTAGCACTCCCTTTTAGCACAGGACCTTCATCACTCTTTGGAGATGTACCTTTTATGAAGTTACACAGGGAGTGGGAGGTGTGTGCTGGAGCATGGCTGTGTGTCATTTCTTTTATTCAATACTTGTACTCTGTGATAAAAAATGTCCTCTAAACTTTGGTTTAAATTCCCGGAGATGCTTCATCACCTTTCTGGTTGCAAACTTTTGTTATCACAGGGCTCTAAAAGGATTTTTCAAAATTTTTTTTGTACTTTTTTTTTTTTTTTTTTTTTTTTTTAGAGAGAAATGTGTAAGTGATGGCCTACATGAACAAGTTATGCATATCTATTCATTAGGAATAATGAGCCCTTACATTGTTGGACTGTGTCTGCAAAGCATGTGAAAGAAATCTGCAGTTCTTAATTAAAATGTTTTTTGTTTTTTTAAATTTTTTTTAGTCAACACAAAAACCAAACAAGATGTGCTAATTTTACCTGAAAACATCGAGCAAAAAATATTACTATCTTACTTCATGGTAATTATAATATGCCAGTCATTTAATGAAAATAGCGGGAATCACGTTGATTTAATTGTATAAACTCTGGCCACTTTTACTTTTCAAATAATGGCTTTCATCACATTCTAAATTGGAGGGGATTTTTTTCCTTTTTGTCTCCAAATGAAGAAAAAATACTGCTGAAAATAGCTCATTATGTTTGTATTTTTCAGGCTTTTGGCACAAGTTAGTGAAAGGTGTCTCTGCCAGAAATGTTGCAGGGCCAAAAAAATACAACTGAAATACATGGCACCAAAGAAGTTGTTCTTCATATTTAAAGGTGAAAAATTAAATTAAATTTAAAAAAGTAGTCATCTGTGATGTTGCAAACTTGCATTTTGACAGCTTTTTTTGGACACTAACTAAGAGGCCGATTTGTGGACAAATGTCTAAGAAATATAAAAATAAGTTTGGTTTGCAGATCATTTTATGAAGCAGGGTGATATCTTCGAGTTAAAAATAGAACTGTTTTCAGGGCCTTTTAAATAAAACTGTGGATGAGCAAATTTTAAATTGCTGGTGCATATTTCTCTCTATTCATATACATCACTTTTCGCTGCTGCTCAATACACAGGGAAAATTGGATTTTAATTGCGTGGTAAATTTTGGGGTTAACACATTTACAAAAATCTCAGTGTCTTTATAGGCAGTTCACACTCATTCCAGGCAAGACATTACAGCTGGACTTGGTCCTGATTGGATTCCATCATTAAATAACTACTGAAATGTCTCCAAGCAGGGCAGCTTTAAACTAAATAAGCAGCAGGTTTACCTCATTTAAAATGGAAGTGCTGTTATCAGCCACACTGCAATATTAGGACTGGTAGAGTTAAAGTAGTTCAAGTCAACCTTACTGACCTTACTGAGCTTTACTTGCATTTAAAGATATGAAGTTCAATATTATGGGACCTTTAACAACATTTGAAGACAATCTATAAAACCCTATATTTATATTATATTAACACCATCAAAACCTGCTTGTTTAGGACTAAAATCTTGAATGAAGTGATGCACATCTGTCATTTGGATTGGATAAGATTGATGCAGCAGACAGCTGCCAAAGTCAAAGAGCATATAGGTCTGTCTTTCACAATAGTCGTCATTATGCCTCTATGGCTTGTTATGTCTTCTGCGTATAAACTACTATCTGCTGATGATTCCCAAGCCAAAGTAAAATACACTACGATGTGCATTACATTACATGAGAGAGAAACAAAACAGACATGGGGAGTCAACATATTGTATGCAAATACATACAAACTGCAAAATAACCTAAAAAGAAAAGAATATTTCTTAATGCCTTGTTCCATTTCCTATTGCATCACTTTTTAGGAATATCTTGAACAATACAATCTTTGAGAGAGCAAACCTCTTATCATGGCACATATCCTAACATGCTAATTACCCCACACACAGTTTGAGCTCATTTATTATGCATGAAATAATCTAATATGATGACTGTGATAATTATGCGCACATAGATAAGATAAAAGAGTAGTAACCAATTATGGCACGGGAGTTGGGAAAAGTAATTATTCTTTGTAGTGGAAAGAAGTCTCAGTTCGAAAAAAAGAGGTTCAGTTTTCTTTTTTTTCATTCAGTTAACTGCACTGCAATGAACATGGGGCATCATGTCTGCATTCTTTTATAATATTGAAGGAATATATTCTTAACTTGGCAGAAATGTCATGTTGTAGTAAGCATTTAAGGATGCATAAGCATCTTGCTGTGTGACAAAATTGTGAAAATGAACCATTAACAGTGTAAAACTTGCATGGTAACGGCAACGTGTCTGTAATGATAACTGTGCAAGCCTGCTCCCTGAGACTCTTCACACACTTTAGAAATCTGACATGTTTACATTATTGCTTGAAAGGCAACGCGACTCGGTGCCTTGGGTCTCATCAGGAGCAGCAAATCAGAAAGGACACCACAACGAAGGAGTGGTGCTTAGAGTCGAGCGCTCGCAAATCAGACGTGTGTTGTAGAGTCATTAAATATTACCACTTCTAAAATCAGAGCTGGCGTGTGGTTAGCCCACACTACTGTGCAAACATACTTAACACAGCACAGCTTTCTTTAACAAATTATTTGCCTGCCACCACAAATCACAGGAAACAGAGACTCCACAGTAATTTAATTTTTCTGTGACTGTTTTGGCTCGCATCGTGTTATAAATCAAACTTTATGTGATGGAATGTGGCAGCCTGGAAACAGAGTTAAACAGGGTTTTATATGTCAGCATCCATTTTGCTCGTTGCGAAGAAAAGAAATATTTCACAGCTTCTCTTGGATACTTTGGATAAGAAACTTACTGACGGAATCATTGCTGCTGCAAAAGCAAGAAAGAAAATGTAAAATCTATCTAATTATCTATTTATCTATAAATCTATCTAATTATTAACAGAGCAAATGGTGATTATGTAACCTCACATAAACAAACAAACAAAAAAATGCACAATTTCTACCATATAAAGAGACATTTTCTTAAGTTAGATTGTCTTTCTGACCTCTAACTAAAAGCACATTTATCTGACTCAGGAGTACACACGTCATCTTCACACTCCTCCGGAATCCTCTGTCACCCATTACCTAGTCCACGTCTCCCTTGGACCGCTGTAGTTGACTCATAATTACTTGCAGAGTCTAAGCTTCAGGCCAAACATGATACTCTGAGACTAGTCAACAAAGCTCAGAGTTGTCTAAAGGACAACTTTAACAAACAACATCAGATCACTGTTAAAGAGGACTGCCAGATTTTAAATTCGCACCAAACATCAGCACAATGGGGAACGTGTTCTTGGAAGAAGTGTCTTTATGTAGGTGTTGGTCCTGCAGTCATTACAGAACAGCAAGTAAGAGATAAGAGTGTGAATATGAATAGAGAGACTGAACTACCCATCAGCTCTTTGTGTGTCTGCAGCTTTAAACTTGAGGTTAATGCCAGTGACACTCATGTTTCCTTACACTCTCAGCAAAGTCATAATGTTCCGCATGTAATGAAGTGAGGAGAGGAGAAAGCAAGGACAACGGATACGGCCAAGACAACAAATGCTGCACTGCCCTCGTTTTACGCGGGCAGCTGATGTTGGGAATAACCAGTCTACTGTATGATTCTGCAGAAATGACATTTTCACAGACATGTTTATTCAGATCTCAAGCCATGTCAGATCATGGTTGCATTCAAGAATTTTAACTGCCGTGATTCCCTCAGAGCCTATCACATCATTGAAAAACCAAACTCTTTCACCAAAGCAAATTTATTTAGTTATTTTGTAAAACTCAGCCTCTGTGGAAACTGTTGTAGGGATTTACTGCATCCACAGCACTCTGTCTGCCCTTCCAAAACAATGTGAAACACATAAAAGTTTCAAGGCCGTTTGTAAGCTGAGCTTTGCTCTGGAGATGAACAACAGCACAGATGACTTAACTTTGAAGAATCACTGAATATAATAAACAGTAAAGTAAACCTGGTGTTGCAAATCATTTAGTGGTGTATGCATAAAACAAGAAATATCACATGTACTGTGTATCTATAATACTAAACGTATGATGCATCCTAATGGAAATAAGAGTGTAAAAATACAATACAAGCTTTATATCTACAGTAATCACATTAGACCTCTAAACTTAATGATATGATTTAGTGTTGTCATCAGCATCCAGCCCTGTCTCCTATAGAATTTGTTTCTACACCTCCCAAGTTGTTGGCCTGTAATGTTTTGAGGATTGGGAGTGTTTTCTCCTGGAAACAATGCTTTGTTCTTCAATGGTGAGGCAGTCATATATGGTTACGATGGATGGTGGGCATACAAAGGGCTTACTTTAACACCACAGACCAGAGTTTACATCCTGAGTCCTGTGTATAGTTAACTTTAGGAAGCAGAAGTGTTTTGGTTAAAGTTTGAGAAAGACTGTGGTTTTGGTTAAACAAAGTCTTTAATGATAAAGTAAACACATCCTATCTCATGTTTCCAGTTACTGTTGACTTTTTAAACCTTAAGCTGAGACAAAGATCTCTACCTAACCCTATGTTTCCTTTGCCTGTTAAAAATAACCATAATAATCATGAATCCTGTTTTATAGCCATGTGTGAATACTATATTGCAAGGCTATGTTGTGGGAAAACTAATGAAGTACTTTTTTATTTGCCTCTTTTGGCAGACTACTTAATTAAAAATGCTTACTTGTCATGATGATTGAGGAAGTAACTGGGGCGGCTTAGTGTATTAGCTGATGTTACTTTGTTGTATATAGTATAATAGTATATAATTTGTTGTTTCCAGTACTATATGGACATAATGTCTAGAATACAGGGTTGGTGTTATAGAGCATTTGCCACAAAATGTTACATGTTCGGTAGCATAACCTGGCTTAAAATTAAAAGCTTCTGGCTAAACAGTTAAACTTAAGAAATAACAACATGTCACACACATTTAGATCCTTTGGGTATGGGATGTGAACTTACATGAATCCAGTGGCACTGAGGCATCTAGAATGCTGAAAGCCTTTATGAAATATAACACAGGAATAAAACAGTGTGGCCCTTCTTTAATATTTTCAGAGCGACAAGTCTTATGAATCCCCATAAAAGATGTAGCCTTCCCATGGAAAATGAAAAGCACTTCGACTGAAGCCTGTACTGTCATAAAATCATAGCACTTTTATAGCAGGGGACAGAACTACATAAAAAAAAGTCATTCACAGCTAATAAGAGCGATCACTAAAATGCATTAGGGCAAATAATTCTGTCCTTGCCACTGTGCAGTGCTTTTACTAAAGTCTGTTGATAAGCTGCTTTTTCACCCAAGAGCCTGTACACTAACAAGTGTTTCATCAGGCATCTGCAGAGACCACTTGGAGATTAACAGCAAGGTATACAAATGGATTTGAAGAGAAAGTGGCTTTTGTTAAAGTCTAATGTCAAAATAAAGGAGAGGCTATAGTCTGAGTGAAAATATTGTCCTTCAGATCAATGGTGTCCTGGAGTGCAATAGGCTGAAACCTTCAGATGAGATGTGAGTGGCAGAAAGAGCAGCACACTTGAATAATATCTTTGGAGAGGATTTTGAAAACGGAACCATGCTCCAGTAAATAGCCTTCTGGAGGTCACAACTTTAGTGCTGTTGCATTTCTATTCAAAGCGCAGACTTCAATGCCAGTAATAAAAGCAGGGTGATTTCAAAAGGCCAACTAACACCCTTTCAAAAAGACTAATTTTCCATGTATATTGCACACATTTTACATGTTGCCCTGGGTCTTGGGCACCAAACCTGTCTCTTGATGCAGTTCATCCATGGGTAAATAAAGGAGTAAATGTATCCGAGTGAAAAAAAAAACAACCTTAGGAGGTGATCAAAGAAGCAAACACAGCACAGCAGTGATAAGTTAGCGTAGTGTTCACATAAATAGCTTCTGTTGATGTGTACTTGGCTGAAAAACTTTGTCTGTTTGTCTTCAACTTTGTAATAAAAGTTTATCTGACTCACAGAGGAGAAACAATAGCTCTCCTGCTGGCAACAGCTCTGCAGCACTGAAAAACAGCTGGAATTGTACCTGCAGTACAGAACGACTGAAGTTTAAGTTAAATAAAAACATAATAATAGAACAATGGCAAATTTGCTGCACATTGCAAACATCCATGTGGCAATAGAAAGCCACTGCCACTTTTACGGGCTTTATTTTAAGAGCATACTAATGCTTTGTGTTAAGTCAGTGCTATTGGCATGAAAAACTAACATTGACATTACCCTCTTGACTAAGTTTTTAAGAGTATTACACTGAGTTAAATTTTCAATAGCAGTGACACCATTACGGCCGATGAATTTATTCATTTTCAGGGGAAGCACAAATATACAGTCTCACAGTGCTTGGTGGGATTTTCTCTGCTGTGATCTGCTGTTGAATTCAAATCAAATATTTTGAACCTCACCCAGCTCAGCTGTTACCAGGACTCTCAAATATAATAAATTCAGGATTTACTGGCAGGCTTCATATTTCTCTGTGTGAAGCCCTACTCATTTATTAGGATTATCTGCATTCCACCAGAGATAAGAACTAAAGGCACAATGAGGTTCAGAGTCTTGTTAAGGTCTTTAATGCAGAATATATAATAAGCTGTTGCTAATTTGATTTGTGCTTGATCCTTGAATAATAAAGACTGAAGTCTAAAAATATTTTGGTTTAATTGTTTTTACTGCAAAAATAATGACATCAAAGCACATGATGAATACAGAAGACATTACAGAGTGGAAATAGCCTACTTCTTCTTACACATCTTTGAAATGTCTTCCACAGCAAACACTGGATCTGTGTGTGCATACTGCTGGGGAAAAACCTAAGCTGTGCATTCTATGCTATGACTTTGACTTAGTTTTTGGAATGTGTCCCTGCTGGGTTTTCATTTCCTCTGTCTGTAAAAGGAATGCAATCAGAGAACTGATGTTAAAATCATTACCTAATGACTAAAGTCTTTGTATGACTTCTTCCATGCTGTGGCATTCACTGCACTGTTCGAGCTCACTTCACATGTTGTTGGGAGAAGAGCATTTCTTAAAGTTTGTTTGAGGCTGGTTTGCAGGGCCAAATAAGTCCAGTCAATCACTGGATCACAAACTGAAGACTCATGGGTTTTTCTTCCATGCAGGTATACTTTTTTCAGCAGAGGATTTTTTGATGACAAATCATTCTGAGGAAACGTGCTGCTATAGTGTGTGGTAAGGCAGGCTGTGATTTATCTCAAACTCCAAATGTTCAAAAATTATATATACTCATGAAGAAAACACAAAATATACTACACATATCTATAAACAGATTAGTTTACAAAGTTGGTTTACAAATTAGTTCTACAAGGTGCTCGCATCGATTGGCATCTGATCATTCCACCAATATGTGTTCATAATAGTTTGATCGAATGCCGATCAAGGGAACGATGCAAATACAAAAGACAATTTTTCTACAAGCCCTTAGCCTAGCAGGGGCTCAACAGTGATGACGGTCCATCATCTCGACTGGGGAAGAGAGACTGTGCTTCAGAGAAAAACAGGAATCTTCCACTGAGCACCTCCAGGACATAGAGATTTGTGCTCTAACGGATTTACAGCCTTCTCTTCCCAAATAATAAAATAAACTAAGTGTTAACCACAACAGAGCACTTCTGTTGTTCATGTTACCACTGGCTGGTTATAAAAGATATGAAGATTCTGACTGTTTCCAAAATATCTGTCCAGTATCTGTCCTATCACTTCTGTACAAACAGTTCTATATCAGGATGCAAGTTGGTTTTTGTTTGCACTGGTTAGCATTTAGCTGTTAGCAGCTGATGTACAGTAGAGTCCAGCAGTTTGTTTGTGTGACAGAGCTAAATACACAGCAGGGCTGAGAGCTTCTGTTCAGAGGCCCATTAACTGCAGTTTTAATGTAACAAGTCGACAAGTTAGTAATGTAGTGAAAAACTTGAGCTGAAAATAGTGTGGAGGTAAAACTACTTTTAGTTTGGAGTTACACACACTTTATATCAGAGAACATTTTACTTAACTTCTGACAGAGATAAAAGCAACCAGATACAAGCAGCAACCAGCTGGTGAAGTACAGGAAACAAAAACTTTAATACAATAGCTGAGACAGCTGAGACTGAGGCAAAGAATTTCTGCTAAAAATTTTGTTACCAAATTCTGTGTCCTATATATTTTCATATAATTATATTTTTTGCATTTTATATTTTAGTTTTGTTTTAAACCTACTCTTTTGAGCAAAACAAAATATATGTAAACTGATTTCCTCAGAATCTTAAAGGTATTTTTATTCTGCCATAAAAAAAAACAAAAAAACATAGATGATCAGCACTGGATGACACTGCATCCAACAATTAGCGACAACCTGAAAATTCTGATCTTTGAAAAAAAAAATGCTCATGGGTTGTCTCAGAGGGACTACTCTGACTCCACAGCTCAAGCTCTGGCAATATAGTACTTTATTTGTTCGGGATTCGAGAATCCCAGTGTTAAAAAAATCTAAATATGAATTAATGAAACTAAATTAAAATGACTTTTTTTCTGCCTGGCTGGTTTTAATCCTGGTTTAAGTTTTCATGTCATCAGTCCTTAACTGAATAAATGTTGTATTAAGTCAAACTGATTTTTAAATAATGCTAATGTACAACCATATAGCATCCCTGTCTAATAGCAGTTACCAAACTTATGAACAATGCCACAGTCTTATGCTAGATGGATTTCTCTGACATCTTTATGTCCTTCCAGAAACAAAGCTTTGTGATGTTGACAGTGTGGAGGATCATTAAATTTGCCTGCTGCTTCTCTTGGAGAATAAATCAAGCCAATCCATCTCTCTCCGACCCCGCTCCCTGGTGACTTACTTAGAGCCATGCCAACGCAGCACTGGCTGTGGAATGAGCAAGGGTAAGCATGCAAGGGCTGTCCTTAAGCTGAGCTGTCTGACGGTATAAACAGGCCTCTGCCTTCTCTTGAGAGCAATAGGGATCAAGTGGGCTTAGTGGGCATGACCTGTGAGGGCCCAGACAAGGCCAAAACATGCAACACAACACAATACAATTGTCTTAAGGATTGCTGCTCTATTGAACATGAGAAAACTAGCCTACATCACATTGCTCACAGGCCCGGAACAGGACCTAGATGCACTCCGCTGAGGATACCCAGCAGACTAAAGCCTTATGAATAATTCTGAACATCCCCTCTCTTTTTCCTGCCTGATTTAAGAAAGTGAGGTCCTCAAAAACAAATTAGACATCGCACAATGTGATTGCTAAGAAAAGGATTCCCGCAATGTACTGTAAGGCTTATTAGTCTTACACGAGCGTCAAAAAAAAAAACTTAGATCATCTCAAAAATGAAATATTGGTTTCTTTGGTACCATGCAGGGTGGAATTAGAGGCAATGGCGAAGGAAATGACAAGACATTTGCTTGAGGTTTAATTTCCTCATTGCTTTATGGCCATACATAAATGCGTAAATTGGTTTGTAACATATGCTCTCCTCGCTCTGTTTACTTCCTTCATTTAGTGTGACTGAATCACTTTATTAGTGATTATCCCCCAAAAGCTGCAGGAATGCACAGCATCACACCTCATCATGTAATTTACCCATATAGTAGGAATGGAAATATGCAAATAGTGTTGGAGTATTTTTGCAGCACCAAATATGCCCCTGGGCTGCTTGTCCAATGACACAAATCATCAATTAAGATCTCAGCAGGGTTTGGGGATAAACTAAATTGGCATTATCCCTATCTGACAATATGTGGAGCCGTGTGGGGTACGTCACAACAAAGAACAAACACCACTGAGGGTGACGGGTAGCGATATATGTGTGTGTCAGTAGGTGCGTATGTGTGTGTGCGCGTGTGTGTTTGTACGCACACGCTTTCAAAATTCATTCCCAGCTGAATCACCCACTTTGAGACACCGAGATGGTACACAACAAGGTACACAATCATTTGAATTGTGCAAAAGGTAACAGACCTTCTTTGGTCTTTATACAGCGACTCACAGCAACGACAACAGTGTCTTTCAAAGCATTTACTTTCACAGGGGCTGCGAGTTTAGCTCCTCATGGGATTTTATGCTCAGCACTCTGCACCTGCCGAATGTGTTTGACGGAGGAAGCTAAAGTGGTCTAAATCGCCATTGTGATTTCTCAGGGAAGCAGATGATTAGTAAACAAATGGTTCAGGCATATTTAATTAAGCTAATGTACTCCCAATGCTCTTTCTATAGTTTATGCTGCACCTTTACTTCAATTGCAAAATACAGTTGTGGTATTTTTACCAGCATCAGTATCTGTAACAGTTAAATAACACCGGGATTATAATTCCTAAACTTTACATTTAGCAACATGTGATATTTTTTTTCAAATCTAAATGTGTTTATCAAATCAATATACGTATGTAAACATTTATGTTATATTAAAAGGGGTGGAGATCAAAACTGACAGTGACAAACAACAAACTGACAAAATAACAACCCACAATTCTGTGCATTTTTAACTGCAAGATCATTCAAATCAAATCCAGCGGGGGCCCGGTTTTTAAGGCAAGCTTCCTGAGAGACACAGGTTCCATCAAATCCCACTGACGGCATTTTGTGCCAGTCATATGTCTCCTATGGGTGAAATAGTCGTTTGAGCAATTGTGGAATAAACTAGTCATCTGAAATAGAAAGTGGTGAGTGGCACACAAAGAGGGCCAGTGTTCAGAGAGGTTTTGCAAGGCAGGGTAGGCTGAGAGTAAACATTAGACCTCACTGAGATGCAGATAGTTTGAGCAATGAAACACTTCAATAAAGAAAGAATTCAGCAAGAAACGCATAAAGAATCAGACTCCCAGCTTGACCTTTAAAAATACTGACACATGAACAAAATAGCAGTGCTGTGATTTACATTTTGCTGAAATAAATAAAAGACTTTAGCTTTGAATTTAAAATTGTGTTGTTTTACTTTTAAAAAAGCTATTCATGAACTACAAACAAAAAAACTAATGCCTACTTGAGTACATAAGAAGAAAAAATTCAAAAGAAAACCTGAGCTATTCAAAATTATTAAAGGCTACATTCAAACTTTAACAGACAGCATATTTTCCTCTGTTTGACATTTTTATGCTGTAGTGAGCCTGTTTGTTTGTTTTTGTCACAAATAAAAACATCCACGCACACACAGAGAGCATACACACAGTGAGAGAAATACTGTCTAGAATAACACTATTATGAACAAAAAAAGCTGAATTAACTTGGATCAGATAAGTTATTTGGATTTATATGTTGTTTTTACACAAACACCCCTAACTCCCCACCTTTTTTTTTTTTACAAACACACCAACTTTGCCACTCATAAAAGGTTTTTTACTGTAATAAAACAAACCCTGTAACTTCAACATTAGGAAAATTTCTATGGCAGCAAAAAGACCAGAACATGCATTTTTAACGGAAGATTCCCACAACGAGATATTTACTACAAATTTACAAAATAATTTGAACGCAATGTGTCATTCTGATGATAATTGACAAAGCCGTAGAAATTAAATGCCAGCCTCCTGCATGCGCTCATTCCGTCCGATCTAGTCACTACTGGCTATTAGTCTCTAAATTACAACCTTTTTGCACAAAAGCATCCGCCGCAAAACACAAAACATCCGAGATAACTGCACCACAAACATTACCGACATATATACATTTTTAAATCCAAACGCTGTATCAAGCAAAAGGAAAAAAAATCCACTGGTCTTTCAGTCCAGCACAAAAATGCATCTCCTCTCCTTTCCCTCTCTCTTTTTTCTCCCCCACCTCGACTCCCCCCTCCCTTTCTCACTCTCTCTCTCTCTCTCTCCCTCCCTCACTCTCTCTCTTTTTCCCTCCCTCTCTCCCTCTCTCTCACTCTCTCTCTCTCTCACTCTGGCCTGGCTGGCTGGCTGTCTGACTGTATGAATAATGTCCTGCCTTTTGTAATGAAGGGGGGGTAAAGGGGAAAAAAGGACGCTGAAGTGGTAAAGCCCTGCTCCCATGCACTGACACTGAAAATGAATGACAGCTTACCTGCATGCCAATCTTCATCAGACTGACACTGGGCTGACAGCACAGCCTATACTCCTCCACACAGCCGGTGACGTCACCTATACCAGGCCCCTCCCACCTCCATCTCCATCTCAGCTCCCCGTTTTCCCAGCACCGGGTTGCTGATGCCTTCCAGTGTCCATGGGAAATACGGCAATCGTAAGTGGGGTTTTACGGGAACGGTCACACAAACACATCAATGTACAAAAAGGATTTGTGCTCAGGTTGTATGGGAATGCTCGTTTAAAGTAATGAACTAGGGATCATGTGTCTCTGACAAACACTTGTTTTTATTACCTGTATGATTTGGTTGTTCCTAATCCACTTGAATTTGTATAAGATTTAGAGACAGTCATCAGAATTGTCAATAGCATCCACAAAGGACAGTATATTTATTTATTGTATTCTATTTTGCTATGAACAAAAAAAGGCTAACATAAAATGGAAAAGTATCATATCATCTAATCCAATTATTCTATTTGCTTCCAATTTGTTGTCAGAGTGAGGCAACACCGTCTCTGAGAGGAAAATGTGACAAGGGCTGCTAGGATGAGGAATGAGGAGAAACAGACTACAACTATTAGTTACTTCAGCCCACAATAAAGACAATAATATTCAAGCTTTGCCTTTTTTTCTTGAGAGAAAGTCAATCAATTCCAAAGTTCCTTTTGCACATTTCCAATTGTATTCTAATTCTCTGCCGTAGGCAAATGGTCATGAGTCCTTCTTAATTCGACCTGTTTAAATTTTTGTTGTATAAAATCCATGTAAATTGATTTTCACATTTGTTTTCTACTTATTTATCATATTGGCCTACAGTTTATATGCTCATTTGTATTTATCTATTTATTTACAACATTTATCACCGCCATAGCTCTAACTAAAACAATTCTAGACATGAGGTCACCAGTCACAGTCCTTAAAAAATAAAAAATAGGCCTAATAAACTGTAGCTTGTTTTCATCAATACTCTGGTGATAAATAACCTTTAACGAATCTGATATTGATAAAATTTTGGAGAAAATCAAGTCACTTGAAGAAACTCCAGGTAACCCAGTGAGAAATACAACTCATGGCAAAGTTCTGTGGTTTGGTATAAATAAGGCTTAGGTTTGCTCTTCTCCCTTTAATCTGATCATTTATTGTTGTTAATTTTATTAATAAGGACCCAATCCTTATTAAGTATCCAAGTAATCATTAATTGCTGGATTAATGGATATTACGAGGGTCACATCAAGGCAACACGTCTTGGAGTGGGACTGAGGCGCAGGCACACACTCACGCACGCACTGAAACGCACTTGCCTTTGAATCGCGGGTCTGGCCAGCCCCCTGTTGGCCTGCATTAACAATTACATTCTTCAAAAAGACAGGTGGGATGATGGGTACCAGAAGCACTGCTGTAAACAAGAGTCTCAATAGAAAGATATTGCTGTTAGTATTCTAATTCGTCTGGATGGCCCCCTCTAAAAGCACACAGTACAGCTGATAGAGTTCCTTAAAAGTAGTACAGAAGATAGTCCATTGTCCATGATTACCTGACAGCATGCTTGGAGTACGTTGTGTGTTTAAAACACAATGCTTTTACAGTTGTCCTAGTTGTTTCTTTGGCTGTGTCTAACTTTCTTGGAGTCTTACTATACTGCTGCTAGACAATCCAACAGGCAGTCCAGACAGTAACCAGCGAAACTTGGTTTCACGGATTACACTGTGAGGTTCGTCATTTTGCATAATCTGCTTTAAAGCTGAGATTGATGTGCTACATAAAAAGCACGTTATATTTATGGATAACGTATGAATGGTCAGGCGAGAAAGATGAATAACGCAGTCCGTATAGTGTTTCGTTTGTGAGTAACAATGCAAGCAATTGGTCCGTCTTGAGTTCGTGTATCCAATCAATATCAAGTTTGCTGTTACCAGGAAGCAGAGGACGCTACGCGCAGGAGAACGCTTAACCTGTCTCGCGAAAAACATCCACGACCCTGTCCCTCGAGCCTGTTACTTGATAAGGCTGATGCGTTAACGGATAGCAAAGATTCGAAACATGGGTATTGAACATTATGAGTAACAGTTTTGTTAAAGTGTATGGAAATGTCGGTCTCAGCCTAACCTTAGCAGAGGTGGCAGGAACATGCTAGCAGCCATTCGTGAACTTACTTGCTACCGTGTGCATGCAACCTAACGATTACTCGTTAAAAATGCTATAGTATTGGTTAATAGTGTCATGAAAGTCTGTCAGATAACCGTACTGTATTCACTTCACCAACTGACTGTTTTGCACGTCGATTCAATCATCTTGAAACGTTGCCTATCAAAATGGCAAGTACCGTTTTTGAAGTCGGTACCGGCGTTTTTATCATTGCGGCAGTGTGGATTGCGGCTCTTGTACTGGGGATGATGCTGCTGAGAGCTTCTGGATCAGCCAAGTGAGTGACAACAGCACCTACACACAACACACACTCCTCACAAGAACTGGTTTGACGGTAAGGAGAATGAATCTCACAAGCGAATAAGTGAAATATTTTTGCATTTTTCATGTTGGTATGTTTTTTGGTCAAAACACACATATACCGGAACAGAATTAAGATAGCTGTGGTTATTCGACTTTGTAAGGGTATTTGTTTGTTTGTCTATCTTTTTAGTAATTTCGGCATGCGTTTGACTGGTCAGGCAACCCCTTGTATCTTTTGGAATACAATGCCAAAATTACATTTAGTTATCACAACCGAACACTCTGGTATGTGTAATGAAAGGAAAATTTTAGAAAAACTTCAAGTGAAACAAAGTCAAATTAGGTTCTAAGCAGGCATGGATGGATGCTGATAAAATAACTAACTAAAGCTCAGTAAAGAAACCATTTCTTTGCTCCTACAATTTGTAAAACAATTCATTTTACCCACATGCTGCTCAGCTGATTGACTGCTGGGACCTCGCACATTCCAGTCCCTCCCTGCTGATTAAAACCTGTGCAATTACTTTACATTAGACCCTAATGCAAGTCAGTTAGTGTTTACTCTTTTTTTAAAATGCACTGTGACATCAAGTACTGTGCACTTGTTTAAGGTGCCATTGCAGTAAAGTTTAAATGGGGTGAAACATGGTGCCATTCTCTTGATTGGAAAGTTAACAACTTTAAAAAAAAAAACACAGTAAAGAAATCCATTGTTTTGTTTGTTACCTCATAACGACATTATTCTCAGATAACCCTGTGTTTGCACAAGTCTTAGTAAATCAGCTTATGAAGTCCTTATTGTTATTGTATTTGTTTTAATAGTCTGTGCGTGTGTGTTGTCAGGTTAGGAGTTATCCCAGTGTTCATCCTGGCTTTCACCATCACTTTGGTGTTAGTGTTTTTCCCTCGTAGCCCAGAGACGCCTCCTGCTTTTAAAGAGATACAGGTGAGTTCCACACACAGACCTGACACACTTTAAACACACTTAAAAACTCAGATACTCACATCTCCCTGTCATTTCCAACATGTCTGCCACTTGTTTGCATGCTGGCTAAATAAACTTACTTTCATACCTCATGTCCTGCCTAGAGTAGATGTGAATTTATGTTAAAATGTAAATTCCACTGATATTTTTTATTTGATATTTAAGAAAAAATAATTTGTTCTCCACTTGAAGAGGCAAAATATGAACTGTAGCCTAAATATGTTTTTTACCATACTGCTGCCTAATTAGTGACAGCGAAATATTCCAGTCAGTATTGTATGAAATCTTTTACTGTATGAACAACACAAAGACTTGTGTTGTTGTCTTCTGTGAAGTGGCTCATGCGTAATGACAGCATAATGTACATTAATTGGAAAGAAAAGCAGGTCTGGGATTTTTCCAGTTTTGTTGTAAGATCATTTGGCTTCCATTACCACCAAATGTTTTGGGTGCTGAGGCATTGAGTAAAATAGATAATTCACAGCCCAAAGAAAGTATTAATAAAGCTCAGTTACTAACCTTTTTTTATACTTTTTTGACCCCATAAAGTAAAATTATTATTTTAGCTTATGTATCATGTCATTTTTATGTCCATGGGCAATTTAAATTATTTTGTGCGTGTGTGTGTGACTGAGAGTGAGAGAGAGAGAGTGTTATATGGGCTAAAACACAAAGGTCAACTCTTTTATCAAGTCTACGTGTAAATAATAATAGCATTGTTTCCTTTAGTTGCACCAATTGAGAAATTAGGCTCTGTTTAAGTTTGAGGCAGGTGAATATAAAATACATAATCTTGTATTAAACCATAACGCTGATATAGTCATTATCCATAGAAGTGTATACCTGTAAAAAGCATGTGTCATTGTGTGTGTGCACTTCTGTGTATGTGCTTGTCATAAAGGCCTGTTCTGCTTTATCTTAGTCCAACAGCAACACAGAACAAACACTCCCCCGTGTTGCCTCTGGGTCGTGCCAATAAGCCAGCCAGATCTGCCAAGCAAGCTGCCACCCCATAGAAATAGCAGAGCAGAGCAGAACCCCATCCTGGCCAGCTCACATTTTATAGCCTCTGTGTAAAGGCAGATATGAAACCAGCAACAGAGGGAAGCTGCAAAATGGGCTTTCCTCGATTTCAGTACAAGGCTTTTGGGTACATCAGCCTACGACTACTTCAAAAATTGATACCAGTGTTTAAAAGAGGTCACATAAAAAAATCACTTGAGATAATTACACCTTATAAAATAAGTCATCATCACTTATTGATTTTTTTGCAGAGTGCTTTACATTTATTAATTATTACTGGCCTGTTATTACTTTAAAGTGGGAGGTAATTTCCTAAAATATTTTTATAAAAAGCTTACATAATCGTAGGATCCAACAATTGTATAGAGTCTTTGAGAGTTTAAGAGTTAGTTTTTTATTTGTTTGTTCTTTGAATAAAATAGAAAATAGTGCATTTTTTATTGTTTACAGGGGTGGAAAATAGTCTATTCCCAGATCCAGCAAGTAATAAAACGCAATAAAAAATATTTAAGGGAAACACCTGAAGAGACTGAATCTGAGTTAATAATAATTGAACAACTGTAGGGTAAATAACTAGAGACAGGCATGTTGTAGCACAGACTACAGTCTTTGAGAGAAAATCTAGAAATCAGAGAATGTGAAAGCTGTTCTGTGGCTTGTCTTTGATATTTTAATCTAAAACATCAAGTGTGAGACTTGTTTATGACTATAAACAGTGTTTTTGCAAATGTAAAAATGAATGTGAAGAAAAAGTGTAAAAAAGTGTGTGAGTAGGGACAGATGATGATGTTTTGTGTTCATGTGATGTTTTGGTTTGGTGAACACACACAAAAACAAGCAGAGAGATAATGTGCATGAGTGTGTTTGCAGCGGTGTGTATGCTTGCGGACTGTGCAATAACCTCTTGCTGTTAAACAAAGTAAAATATCATAGTGCCAATTAACCCAGTCCCAGACAAGAGGTGGGGTGGTTTATACCAGGCCCCCCTCCACCACCCACAGCCTGCCCGCCTGCCTGTTCCCACCCGTGCGCTCAATGGCACATTAATAAAACATGACCCACACTTTGGGGTCCTGCTTGCTGGATAATTGGCAAATTAAAAAGTGAGATGTGTTAAATGCATCTATAAGGGATAGTATACATCATCCTTACCTCTCCTCGGCACCAACAGATTTATATTCAAACACACACATAGTTTGTACTGGTGTACTCAAGGCTGGCCCCTGATCTTGATATTAAAATAGAACCAGAGTTATCAAAAGAGTGTTGATTAAATCTGCCAATGGCAACTTTGTGAGTTCCAGAGTTCTCCTAACTTGAACAGAACCAGTCTTCTTTTGCTGTGCATAGTTTGTGTTAGAAATGTTAATTGATGTGCTACCCAGGCGAGCTGCAGTGTTATGTGGTCTGTGTCCTTGATGGTTATCCATCTAGATAAAGAACAGCAGGATCAGAAACTAACTATCAACCCAGAATCAGCAACAGTGAAACAAGAACATGCAATGGGCTCTATTTCCGTCAGTATCTGCGCGGTGCAGTGGGTCTATGAGCTGTGTGCTGGGAGTACATGTAAGGTTGACCAACATTCTTGGTAATTTAGTGAATACAAGCGTAAGTGATCTGTGAGGCAGCATGGTGCAGTGGTAAAGTAGGAAGATTAGATAATGAGAGGGTATGTCACAGCTGACTTCAATAATACCAAATCAATCATCTCTTCTCAACCCCTTTAAAACTGTTATGGTGCAGCTTACTGTCAATTTCCTAATAGCTTAAGCTCTATAATATAAGATAAAGAGTCAAACAAAAACTCTGTAAATGTGCACAATTTAATTGAAACTTTATTTTCTATTTCATCATGAATTAAACATCAAAATGAACAAAGAACACTCACCCATACACTGATATCCGGTGCTGGAACAATGTTTAGGGGTGAGCGTACAATTGCACACATGAAAGAGCAATGTGCCTAAAACATCACTAATGTTGTATGTTAATAAGATGGTTACATCTTCAAGTGGGACTAGCTTAATTTCCAGTAATTAGTTAAATGGCCTAACCTTTTGTGTGTCTAACTCCATGGCCTTGTACAGCTGTGTCAATTACTAAACCAGATGAGAGGGTAAAAAGACATGTTAGCCCTTTATTTTATTTGATTGCAATTCATTTGTTTTTTGCTGCTACTGCATCATTACGCACCAACTGCTTCAAGAGTCAGCTTCATTTTTGTATAATTTACTCAACCAGGAGGTTATAATCTAAAAAATTAGTTTTAATTATTTGTATAAGTGTGATAAATTCTTAGGATATTCAAAAAAGAACTGTCTGGAATATTCGCCAAGTCTGTTCATGTGCCCTCTAGCCCATTAAAAGCCATAAAAAACCCTCCTTTTTCCTCACTGTACTTAGACCTGGTTTGAGCTGGCTGAAGTGAGGCGGGTCTTCACCTCAAAAATGACATCAAAATTGCACTGCACATGTATCTTTTAACACACACCCTTTGTTGCATGTTTCCATGCATCATGGGGCAGCCGGTTTCTTGTTTAACCAGGAAATAGCAACTTGACACAAGCACAGGAAAAAGCCTCTTGCCCTGTACCAAACTGCATATGTGCTTGGATCTGAACTCAGAGGAGCTTTGTGCTGGTAAGGAAACAGGGCCATGGCCTTATGTCTTCAAGTCAGTCCTGCACAAGTTAGTTCCTGAACATGCAGGTCTTATTCCTACATAAATCAATAACAAGTACTTGGTTAGATGTCAGAGCCTGTGGCTCTCTTATGACATGTAGTGGGTAGTAATCAAGGCATGGTTTCCTTAGGAGATACTGTGACACCAGATCTGGAGGTCAAATCTGTTTAGTAATCATGGATGCTGCATATGAAATTCTGGCAACATCTCTGCTTACTTACAGTACACTTGCTTATTGGTACAGATGCATTTTACTTTCAGAGAATAGGTAGAAATCTTCTAAAATAAATGTTTTTTCATTTTAATAGTACTCTTTAATATTAACAGGATTATATCCAGTTAAATCTAAGTGTGCATCCTTGTAGCAAAATATTGATTCTTGTTTTAAAGCTCACAGTTGACAGGGAGTTACCAGTTTGTCACAAGAAGAAGCCAGCTAAAAAGTAACCTCAGGCAAAGTCATCTATCAACGTCAGTCAGTTTACATTTCACAGCAGCATGAGCTGGCCAGGTGACTGATAGCTGTCTAAGTCACTGTGTGAGGAAAATTGAAGCCCCCAGTGTGCACATATATCAATATTATCATTTTAAACCATACTTTTTAGTCAAAAAGTTCTTGTAGATTTTCCAGTGTGCATGTGTGTGAATGTTCATTAATGGTCTCATATAATGCTACCTTGTCGTCCTTCTGCCACAGAAAGCCTTTGTAAAAGCCCTCTACTGACATCTGGTGGCTTAAAAGAGGAAACACAAAATTTATGCTTAGCCATGCCTTTCCCATGTATTAAGTTAAAAGAGAGCTGTACTCTGTAATCAAACTGGATTCTGTCTTTCTCTTTGCAGATAGTGGACACTTTGTTCATCAGCCGCTATATGCTGCTGGCTGTAGTGAGTGCAGCCTTTCTGGTGGTGTTCTTCCTGCTGCTTCCCTTTCATTTCCTGGAGCCAGTCTATGCCAAGGCTTTAAGAACACACTAGAGCTGCCAAGGTCAGAGCTGGCACTGGGATCACATCTCTGATGTACACAACTTAAGACAAGCAGGGCTGACAAGAGGCCCCCCACCCCCACCCCCATGGAGAAAGAGTCTACAGAAAGCATTCCAAACAGAACCAGCAGGCGAGCTAGTGTTTTCTCCAAGGCTGACTGTTTACTGGTTGTTGACTGTTTATGTACAGTCGACATGAGGTATCCAGAGTCTTCTGGCTTTTGATGTATATTTTATATAATTAGTACATAAGATGAATGAAGAGTTTGTAATTGTGTGAAGCATGACAGTAGTTTCTATATTGAAACACTTCGGAAACAACCAGTTCTAAATGTCTACCCTTTATAAAGAAAGAAATTATTTATGTTGCCACTCTGATTTGTCTTTTCATTCCTATCCCTCCTTATTTGTTGATGCTAGAGGTATAGTCCAGATGAGGCGGCAGCTTGAAATATTAGTGACAGCACTCAGCACACAACCCAGGATGTGTTCGTGCATGTGGAGAAAGTTTACATTCCAAATGCATCTCGTGTGGCGTCTCATTTACAGCTGTCTAAAGCCTGGAGATAGCATTTATGGCGCTTCAGCTAAACTGACTGATTAGCATTGCTAAACATATGCATACATGCTCTAGACTTGGTACTTTCTTCAGTGTTAGATATAAAATTGAACTGACATAGAAACTGTCAGTGAAGACAGAAACTGAAAATTAGCTTAAACCTCACTTGCTCACTACTTTACGCAATGCACCAAATGGTAACATTTAAGCTTAATATTTAACATGGTTTCTTACAAATAGAATTAATAAATCAATTCAAGATGTGCAACTCATTTTAGTCAGAAAATAGATTTTGCTGAAAAATAGATTCTTGTGTCAGCAGACATTTTAGAAGCAGTCAGTTAAGCTTGGTTACTGATGTTCAACTGAGAGAGTTATGTGGTTGTCAGATCACGTCATCAAAACAGGAAATAAATGTAATTCTTACACTGCCATCAATTAGGAATCAAGACATTTTTTCCAGGTTTTTATTGTTTATTGTAAACTATCTTGCTTGTCTTTTCCTTCTGCTCAACAGCCTTACATAAAATAAAAACTCTCAATGACGTTGTTGTGAAGTTGAATTTGAAAATAATGTTTCTTGTCTGCATCTTTATTTAAAATCGGAAAATCATTAATGGACAGTCACGTGGATGTTAATTGCATGAAGTACAAGTACACCCAACAAGAGAAAAAAAGCAAAGTGAATGGATAATGTATTCAGGGAGGAAGTGGAACAATACTGTAATGACCTGATTAGGTTTGAGTGCTTTCACTCGCATTACATGATTAGTGCTAATTTATTTCGTAGCATTTTGATCAGTACCTTTATTTTGGTAAATTTTTCTTCCTATAAAGGGAATATACATCACAGGGTATAGAAAATGCAAACTTTTATTAGAATCTCTGCCGTCTGGTCAAAAGTTAGGCCTGTGTGTGCTACTGATATTGTTGCTATAACCCTTTTTACACTATGTTCAAGGCAGGGATATTGCAACATTTTTCTACCTCATTGTTCTGTGTAAAAATTATGATGGTGGAATGGAGGGTCATTGTTGTAGTGCCTCAAAGTCAGCAAGGGAGGTACTAACAGCACTGAATTGATATCCATGTAAAAATCCAGGCTGACATGTTAGGACAGTGTGGGTGTAACATTTTGACAGTGTGTTAACCCACCAGGAGAGAATTTAAAAACAACTGGCAGCACTTTAGTAAATCAACTCAAAAGAAATGGAACAGCAACTGAAGGTGTCTGCAAAGTAACAACATCCAAGAACTCCTTACCCTCTCAGCAGAGGACGAGAGCTACCCCTTATAACAGAGATAAGATTGCCATGTATGTCATCATTACAGTTTGAAAGACATTATGTTACCCATTCACGCCCCTCATACCTCTTTACATTTAATGGTTTAGTGTTTAAAAAAAGAAGTTGTGAAGAAGGGGCTTCTGTGCAGCGTTGTTGCATGAGCATTGTTTTCCCTTTTGCCATCATTGTGCCTGCTTTTGGATGTCCATGCTCAACCAGTTTTACTCCACTGAATACACTTTTCCTTTTCTTGACCAGGTTTAGATGAGAATAGGTAGCCTACTGTCCAAAGTGTGGGTTAAATGAAGATAGAGAAAGTTATCAATGAAGAAGTAAACATCTTCCTACTAGCTTTCTTTGGGTCACGATGCATTGCTATCCTTTAGTCCTATAGGTTAGTCATACATTTTGCCAACCTTTGAATAACATCATTACAGTGTTGTTATAGTTTAACAAACCCAGTGCTGCATTCACATGGTTATGATGCTGATTCCATGGGATATAAATAAGAAACTGATTCCATAGAGAGTAATGAGCTTTTGCAGTCTAGAGGCTCAATTATAAACACTTGCCCTCCCTCCTACCTCCATTTTAGAAGTGTGAAGCCCGAGGAGACGTGGAGTGGAATTCCAACCAGGATGATGAAAGAGAATCTAATGAATCAAAACCAATCCTATTAGTTCCGGCCCACATCTCCATACTGTGGTCCTTTTTCTGCACAACAATCCACTGCATGATTTCACACATGCTGGGGAACTGGGGGATTTCAGCATGGTGGGATAGAGGATCTAAAACCTTTCAACCTGGAGGGACTTGTTGCCTGTAATTGACCGCATGATTACCGCAAAACATGATCTTAGCCCCCGCAGAAAGAGACACTGAGGAATGAGCAGATTGCACTGCACTAAAACTGAGGAGAGGGATCAGCTGGCAGAGATATTCCCCTCGACTTCCACAGAGACCTTTCTCGCTCCATCACTTTGACCTGCCCACAGAATACCTTTTTGTAAACACTGAGATTAAATTATATTTCAGGGGCCCAGTGCAAAGGATGCTTACACCAATTCCTCACTGTCTTGTAGCCAGCACACTCAAGGTCTTTGCAATCCCTTTAAGTCTGAGTGTAGAAGATGTGACGGTATTCCTTGGCTTACTCTTTAGTTCTCATACACTCTCTCTGCCTCACCTTTTTAATCTCTGAATCTCTCTCCCCCATCTTTCTTGCTCCCTCAATCCTTTCCTCATTTCAATTTTTGCGACTAAACTCCGTCTCTGAGGAGTGGGAAAATGAGCAGAACAAAGCATGTGGGGGTGTGAGGATCATTTGGAACTGGAAGACAGAGTCTTTGTGGCGCAGCCAGCTGGACATATAAAGAGATGGGGGCGGGCAAGATAGAGAAAGGGGGAGCAATGCAAGGGCAAAGAGGTGTGAGCAGAAAGCTCAGGGTGCTTGGTTTTGAAACTGCAGAGGGGACTGGGTGTGCTCCTCTCTGGTAGATCCTGCATTCAGATGCACTCAAGCAGAACTTCTAGCTTGCCGTTCACATCCTCAGCCATCTCGCTCTCTTGTTTGTGATATGGATACCGTCACCGCCCCACCCAAGTCTCACAACACCAAAAATCCATTAAGGATTTCAGGCAAAGTTGGTGCACTTATCCCAAAAGAATGTGATTCAGTTCATGTTAAATCAAGCAGATAGCAGTGTTTGCCATCCTTTCAGAAAGTTTGGTAAATAAAACTTGATGAGTCCTCCATGGGGTAAAACTAAAAACGCACAAGTTTATTTTAAATTCTTCTATAGGCTTGGGCTAAATAAGGGTTCATTAGCCAACAAGTGGATGTTTGGCAGACCTGAAGACATCAGGGTGCACTGGCTGGGTATTTCACAGAGCTGTGAAAGGGTCGGTGATTGAACATGGAAATGAACAGGAACCTTGTTGCCCAAGCAACAAACTATGCGCTTTTAGAGCCAAAAAGAGTTTTTTTTTTTTCTTTTTTCTCAGCGCTGCCTGGTCATACTCTTTCATGCACATTTGTATATAGCCAAGGGATGCTAACATTACAACACACACTAGGGGGGCAAAATTCTCAAACTGAGATCCTGGTGTTGCCTTGCCCTTTTACCTTTCTCGCAGGAGGGAATTACCCTAAAGCTCTGTCTCTCAGTGGGATGATGAAGGCCCAGATTAGAGGTCAGGTCGCTCACCAAAAGCCCTCTGCTGCTTGGACACGACACCCCATCGTGGGCCGAAGCTCGGCCCTATGGGAGGCTCTGTTTTGACAGCACCCAAGACATGATTGAATATTCGCCAGGCTTAGAAAGGCAATGGCTACACTGATCAAAGAAAATGTTCACAATAGTCGAACATGGGTGGCAATGGTGGTCCACAGAGCGTGCTCAGTTTGGCTCCCACTGGCCTGTGTTAGCTTTTGGATTGATCCACCTTTACGTAGAGTTCGGTGCACACAGGAGCAGTAGTAACAAAACACTTCTTATATAGAGGTCAAGTATTTACTGTAGACATTATCTAAAAGGTTGATATTTAGTGTAAACCTTACTAAAGAAGTACAAGAATTGACGGCAGCTTAACAAATGTTAACTGAAGATGTGGATCAACTGGGCCACCCAGGTAAAACAAGAATCCTTACCACTAGACCATAATGGATCTGTACATCAACACTGCACTTTTTATTGTGGCTCATCAATTAATATTGGCTTAAATCATTCAAAGCAGATTTGAACATCAAGGAATTGTACGTTAATTAGTGCTGTTCAACTGTCACATGTAACATCTCTAAAAATATGCACATGTAACTTGTAACACACATTCATAAAAAAGTTTTAGAAGTGTACTTCTACTCTTTACTTGAGTCTATCTTTGGGCTAGTAATCAATTTCACTTAAAAACATTTGTTGAATACTTTGTTATAAATAGCCTGCTCTGAATACCATGATGGGGGGGGGCAAGAGGAGCAGTTTTCCTGCAGATGCCAGAAGTGTCGAGCTGCCTGAAAGAATACGAAACACCTGTGGTTTTGTGACAGTGATACAATGATGACAGAGCAAAACCCAGAACAAGAGGCAGCCTAAGGTGAGAATCCCTAACCACACTTTTTTCACCAAAATCTAAAAAGGACAGCAGTCACATGATAAAGTTTTTCTGTGCCTCCCAAAAAATACAAAGATCTCCACTTGAGGGGGAAAAAAAACTATTACTTCCACAAGCAGGTTAAAGATGCACAATGTGGGAGAAACGGTTTGAATTTATGATAATGACATGAACTTATCCTGAGGCTATATTGGTTTCATGGACTTCTAAAGCAAAAATTATAAATGAATAATAATGGATTATGAAAGAAAATTGAAACTATGAGTTAGTTATAAACCAGGTACTTTTTTACTTTTACTTGATAAGCTGCACTGCTAACTGCTGCACTCTGTTGTGCTTTCTGGGATTATCTGCAATGCAACACAGCAACACAACAATGAGTTAAAGTTCTATGAATGTTTCACACATGACACATGCACTTCCTTATAATATTTGATTTAAATGCACTTTTAAGTGCAATGTTTAATCCATCCACTGCAAATGTGTTTTGCTTATAGTTCACTGACTGTGATTTTCTAGCTTCATTGTGCAGACTGATGTGTATGTAGAATTTGACACAATAGGACAGATTTTGACTTTAAAAATGGGTTGTGGATCTGGAGTTTTAGAGAGGGAGAAAGAGGGAGATATGCTTATCAGGCACACATTATACAGCTGCTGGAACATATCTATATCTTTTAACCACCTGTTGCAGAAAAAAGTGTGTATGAAAGGTGTGTAAAGAATGTTATTAAATGATAATGTATTTTGTTATAAGTAAGGTCAACCATAATCTTAATTATTGAAGTCGAGGGTTAAACAACCAAATGACTGTGGCTTTTCCAGCAATGAGGTGCCATCTCTTTATCTGTAATCAAAATGTATGCAAAAAATGGTTTGACTCTAAAACATGACAAAAATGGACAAAGTCTATGATTTGAATGGAACCCCATTTGTTTTTTTTGTTTTTTTTTTGTTTTTTTTGTTGTTTTTTCAGTTTACAGGCAGATAGAACACAGAACAAATAAGAAGTGTACTCTCTGTACACTCTGGGAGTCCAATAAAAGCAGACAAAGTGACTGTGTTTTGAAATTAAAGCAGAACATTCTGACAAGGGTTGACTTGGTGCCTTTGTTTGCTTCTCATGGGTGAGCCAAGATGATGTATGAGACTCATACTGTGCAGACAGGCAGCTACAAATTTGCTTGGCTAGTTGACTGGTGGGAGGTTGGGTAGTGAGTTGGGGGGTGAGTTGTCACGTTAAAGCAAGCAGTGCAATAAAGTGTAGCCTTTGTATCTATTTTGATATTTTAAACTATTGTTTGTCAAAAGAAACAGCGTTCCTCCGGTCTGATCATTTACATCTGCATGTGAACTCTGAATGAAAACTGTACTTTGTGAAGTTGAAAGAAACATTCTCTTTGTCAAATGAAACTACTGCAAACTATCTTTATTTCTCTATGTCCACCCCCTTTTTAAGATCTGATTTGCACATTTTAGTAAACCACATAGCTCTCAGAATGATCACAGCAGAGGCTTAATCATTCTACCCAGTGCTTTACATAATAATATGTATGATCAAAAACTGTTCTGGTGCATTTAAACATTCACATGGTAGACGTTTGACTAATGAAACAGATCTTTCTTGGGAAAACTGGCCTCTCTGTGATACCTCCCCCTACTTTCAACCTCCTCTTGCCTCCCTCCTCCCCTAGAATGAGCCTTGTTTTCTGTCCCCCCTTATCCCATGCAGAATGAATGGCACAGATGTTGTTGGACAAGACAGTACCCCTTGGTCCCCTTCCTCTCACTTTCGCTCAGCATGAGGTCTGAAACTTGTTTTTTGATCATTGTTTCCCCCCCCAACTTCTCCCTCCTCTGGGGAAAAAGGGACCCAAAGAGGAGGGAGACAGGGAGACCTAGAGCAGCCAAATTAAAGAGGGAGGGAAGAGGAGCACACAGCCATGTTTAAGGAATATGAAGATCCATACTGTTTCACAGTGGTGCATAGGACAGGTCACATGTTGAATGTCTGTGGAGTGCCACAGTAGGGAATTCAGACTTTGCTGAGATTATGGGTGGTACAGTGGGGCTGCAGTAGGGGTCTGCTCTTGCATCTAGAAGTGAAGACAGAAGATGCAGGTCAGTGCGTGGCTTCTCTGGATTTCCTGGTTCTACACCTGTGCAGAGTACTCACACAGGTGCACATGCCAGGACATCTGTCCGACAGAGCCAGGATTACACAAGGGGTCAAAGAGCCGGGTCAAGCAGCATGTTCGTCACAATCCTGGACACCAGCACACACCTCACAGGAGCAGGCCACACCGCAGAAAAGGTGAGTCCTCATCTCTCACACCTCTCCAAACTGGGGGCCTGCAGTAACCTGCTGCACAAGATGTTTTGTAATTTACCATGTAGGAAACTATTTGTGAAAGTAGAAAATCTAAGTTAAATAAAAAAATCTTAATGCTTTTGTTGTGTCAACATTGTCTTGACTTCATCATTTTTGGTATCCAATAGACCTCACTGATGCATCAGTAAAAAAAACAATAATCCAAAAATTAATGAAAAATCTTTTTTTTTTCCTTTTCACAAGGATAGGTTCTGAAAAAGTAACTTTTCTCTTTCCCAGTACCTGATCTTGCACATGGGATGAAAGTTTTAAAAAAGCAATTAGGACCAGATAATGTTTTGATTACACCAAATAAGAAAATATTCAATGTTGTATATGTTACATGGACCATGCATGATTCAGTCATATACCCTTTTTTTAACCAAAAAGTTGCATTGAATAGAAATGTAAAGTTTATCAAAGCCCACACAGTGACTTAAAGATGCTGGAGCATCTATAGAACATGCTATGTGGACATCCATTTAACTGAGGTATACTTTAAAGCTGGTGTCTGTAAAATTCCAAATAATATTATGACATGGTCTTTGGAAGATTCCTGAAACATGACATCAGCATAATTACAAAAAGTTTGGAAATATCAATAACACTGTAAAGTATGCTATGAGCAACAACAAAAGCGATGGACACTACATAAGGGTTAAACTGTCTTTAAGAAAAAAAAAACGAAGATGTATTGTGTGAAATACTCACTATTGTCTAAATGTCTAAATGTCTAAATGTCTAAATGCTCATTTGGCGCCAGATAAAAGCAATTAATTTAAAGTTACTATGAGAATCAGAAACATGCCTTGTGTGAAAGTGAAAATTATTATTTCAACACCAATTTTCATTACTTCCAAAGCTTTACGCAGCAATGCTCACTTTTTTTTTCTGTGTTTTTTTAAAATTATTTTTGTTTTTTTTAATTCTTGAGAGATGGATAATTCAACAAGTTAATTGAAACTGAAAAAAAAAAACATGATTAAATGCAACTAGTTTGTCTGAAAGAAGAACTCATTGCATTCATAAAAAAACAACTTTTTTGATGTTATCACCGCTCTAAGTATTTCAAATAAGAGGAGTCAGAAAAGTGAGCCTTGTGTGGAACAATCCATGCAGAATACTTTTTTGTTGAAACTGGCTTTAAGCAGTCATTCATGTTGGCAGTGATTGTTGATTCCTTTACAAAACACACTTGAATTACACTCAGAATTTACTCTGAAGTTACTTTTTATCACATTCCTCACTATGGCTGACACATTCTTTCTTTCTCTTGCTCCATCCCGCCCTCACTGCTAGTTCCAAAACTTCTCCTGACCTTTGCTCCACAGCCTGAAAGAGGTTCCTTCCCTCAGCACATCTCAGCTCTGCACCATTCCCATGGGTTGTGTTTAGCCGGGACTCATCCTTCATCCCCTCTAAACCTTTTGTTGCAGACTGAAAGCTGGCTGATGCTGAGGCCATCAAACCCAAATTGTTGGATCAATATAAACATCCATCACTTAGCCCCGGGCCTTTCTGAGCCTCACAATGAACAGCCCACTAAACAATACTTTATTTATGTGAGCCATTGGAAGGAATGAACTCGTGGTAGTTCACTTATTTCTGGGTCGCCCTTACTTTGGCATGAGGTAACTTGGAAGTAACTAATGATTGCATTGCTTTTTATACTTTATACCTTCACATAAAAGAGTGGAATTTATTGCCTTGGCAGTGTATGACCTACAATATTGTTTTTGCGGTTAGCATACAAGAAATCAATATACTTCACCATTTAATACAAGAGATAATCATCGGTAAGTACACTGCCAGACATCAGTGAAACAGTGATTAAGCCGCCAATTTAACTGAACAATTAGAATGTAAAATGTCGTCCAGAGCAATTTACAGTTTTTCATGCTTTCAGTCATCTTCCAAGAGTTTTACCAGCCTTCAGTAGCACCTTAATATGTGTAACCATCCTTCTGGTTTGAATACTAACTTTTTGAGTATGTCTACTCACTTTTTTTGACAGAAACACTCCACATACACATTTACAAATGCTTTGAACTGGTCTGTACTGTGGAATTGGAACACAAAGACAATATTTTTATCTACATCTTTTAGCTCAAATAAAGTTCTTTTGATTTCAGTAATTTTCAGAGTTTTGTGAGGAGCTAAGTCAAGAAAAAGAAAATCCTATATAATCTTTAGCTAATGGAAAATATGCAAAACCACCACATAGCCTAACTATCCCCCCACCCTCACCACACAGAGTGCATGCTTGCTGCCGAAATACTTAAGAGACAGATAATGATACATAATTTCCTTCTATTGTTGAGAAACATGGGAGAGTCAACTCCTGCCTACTTGCAGTGTTAGAAGAGCTGTTGCCATAAACTGTCAAAAACAAACAAAAAAGAACACAATTTACTTCCACCACAGCCATGTACTTAATCAACGTGAATAAAAACAGAATATTCTGGGCAACACTGCTGTGGAACTTTAGTAATAGGAGGTTTTCCTCAGCAGAGTTTGAGGAGGCAAAGGAGTATAAACAATGAGGCTACCGTCAGTAATTTCACACATTTTAGAAAAGGTAGATGGATTTAAATATGCACAGAGACACCTTGACAGATACCATGAAAAGTTCCACGTTAAACATTTAAATGATGAGCATCAAGCCCTTTGCCACACTTTTGAATGTGGTACAGAAAGCCACAACAACGGAGGAAGTTGGAGGTAGTATATTCAAATTAAAATCAAGAGACAGATTTGCAAAATAGAAAAAAGGGATGCAGCATGACGGAATAATATTGAGTGCTAAGCTTTAATCAATTGAGTACATTTATATTGTGAATTATACCTATAGCGCATTAGAATGAAATGTAATTTTGTAAACATGGGCTTTATTTTGAAAACTTAGCTGACAGGAAGCTGACTGTCAGTGCGCTAACTTGACGTTGGGTTGCGTTAGAGTTGACGTTGATATTCATCACAAGTCGTTTTCAAGTAAAGTTGACACTTGAGTTCAAAATCGAGTTTTAGTTCAAAACGAATTAATGACGAACTTTGTTGGTCATCCAGTTAAAACACGCGTAAAATATTTAACCAGTCACGCAGTTTTCCGTTAAATCTGTATTCATCAGCTGGTCCGGAAAGTATCTCTATGACTGTTAACTGACTGCCAATGATGGCCAGAAGTGTTTTCATCAGCATATTGTTATCAATATTTGGAATTCATTTGTTAGGTAAGTACCGCATCATTCATGTGTTTAACCTATAACGCTTTACTGTTTTCCAAAGCCGTAAATATTGCACATGTGATAGACAAACAAGAAGTCTTTGCTGAAAAATGTTAAAGATCTTTTTTTTATCAAAAGCAAATTTATGTTTTGCTAAAATACATAAAATAAGTTTAATACACTAAGATGACGATCATGAACCTACCAGTGGCCTTATTGGCCTTTAAAGCCCAGTGTTGTATAATATTAACATTACTGAATGCTCATTGTATTAGAGTTATACCTGAATGAGGAGCCCTTCCTTAAACCATGAGGAGATAATAATTTACTCCCCGCACAGTGTCTAACTTTGAATTTTCGCGGGTAATCAATGTAATCATTTCATTATGCCAGCTTGTTTGAGGAACAGTAGCACGGTTTCACTTGTGATTGCTGATTGTAAAAACGAAAACATCTAATTTGTCAACATAAAACGAGGCCTACATTGCAAATGAGCTAATGAGAAGTGGTTGTAACCTATATAGGAAGACAAGGGTTTGACACAGTAAATCTCCAAAATGCCCAAGTAGATTAAGTCTGTAAGTCTTCCCCATGTAAGGGAAAATCTGTTTTCTCTGTCCTCACATATTAAGACCTGCTGCTACAAGTTATTCATGTTGTTGATGGAACATTAAATTTCTGCAAAAAATTGAACTTTGGTAGTATTCCTTAGTAAATTATTATTTTGTTGCCACTGGCTTTTTACTTTTGATTGACTAACTGGTCAATCAGCTAAGCAACACTTCCTTTCAGCTCTACCCACAACATGTTTTCTGTCCCATGTGAGACAGGGGGGTCAAGGAAAATGCTGTGTTGTTTGGCTGGAGCCTACCCATCTTTCTCACACTTTTTTGAATCCCTTTTGTTTATAAATTGTTTGGGACACATTGACGGATCGCTAATCACAACCCTCCTCCTACAGAAATGGCTTTAAGAAGTCCTCTTTTCACTCTTTACATTGACAGTGAGGTTAAACAGGCCATTGTTAGTTGGAATTTGAAGTTATTTCCGGCGATAATGAATGAAAGAAAAGCTCAAGAAGTACAACTGTTGGTTTATTTTCTCTGTTCATTTGAGGAAGCCAAAAGTGTTTGGCTAGATTAGGATAATACCTAAGACATGCAACAGACCATTCACACTGTTTGCAAATCTTGATGTTTTTTTGCAGTCTTTTTTTTTTTTTTGCACTTATTGGTTCCTGCTTTTATTTTGTAAGGGTTTTTCCCTGGTTTTGAGGTTTGAGTTACACAAGTAGCGTGCAACCTGTAGCTTAAGTTTTTCTAAACATTTGTGTATTTATAAGACAAGAAGAAGCTTCTGTGATTTCTCCCAAATCCCTTTCAGATTAGTTGCTTCTTTGACTTTTAGTGATTGCAACGTCGTTTTTAGAAATTCCTTTTTGTTGGTAAGATAAGTCAAAAATAGTTAATGATGAAATTCTACAAGGAATCTTTTGTTCTGTTGCGGATATGCTGTTGATGGGGGAAGTTCCACTCTGCTTTTGTGAGGACTGATGTTCCTGAGACCCTCAAGCTTCCTCTCCTGTCAGGAAGCTGATCACAGTCTCCCCGTTTCCTTTAGTTTGGTTATCCAGCTCCATGGGAAGTTCAAACAATGGCATTCCACTGCTGCTGGATGCAAACAGACATTGTTTGTTGGTAACAAGGCTTAAACCTGTTTGTTGTGGGTGTTCTGTTTCCAGTGGAATGAACTCAGAGGTTGTGATGTACAGTGCTTGGGTGTGGCTTTACTATACAGAAAAAAAACTTACTTACTTACATTGTAGGGTCTTATCTATCTAAACCTGTACAGCATATCACTTGAATTACCCTGGAACATATCCTCTGGATAGATATCAGTGTGAATAGAGGTCTATTAAGTATCAGTCACATATGATGAATCCACAATGAATACAGTTTATTTCTGTCCTCATGAAATACTTCAGTAAGTTACAGTCATTCTGTCACAGACTCAGTTTTTAGCACTGCAGGAATCCCTAACATACTTCACAAACTCAAAATCTCAATTCTGTGCGGTCAGGTGCATATACATTTAGGAAGAAGAAAGAAGAAGCATTTCTTAACTGGCATTTGGCATTGGCAGACAGAATAATTACTCTCAGGAGAGAAAAAATGCATTTGCACAAAACTTATGGTTTTAGTAACACTTACAATATTTCTGTTGTCATAAAATAATCATACAGTTTGTTCTTCAAGGCAGGTTAGCAGTATTGGAGTTGCTTCTTCAGTGCCTCTTAATGTAATGAAACACAACTACGATGTTATGTGCGTCACTTGTCTGCTACTAAATATTTATCATATGTATAACTTTGATGTCTAAATTTGAGTCCCAACAAATCTCTGTGTTGTCCTCAGGTTCCAGGGTTCGTGCAGAGGAGACGCCGCCCCGCATCATCCACCACCCCTCTGACGTTGTGGTGAAAGTTGGGAGTCCTGCCGCGCTCTCCTGCCGGGCAGATGGCAGCCCGAAGGTGACCATCGAGTGGCTGCGAAATGGCCAGCCTCTGGAGATAGGAAAGGGAGACAGCCAGCCCATAGTTTTGTCAGAGGGAAGCCTGTTCTTCCTGAGCGTCGGAGGGGGCAGACGGGGTCAGTCGTACGAGGGCGTCTATGCCTGTGTGGCCAGAAACAGTGCAGGCACGGCCATCAGCCGCAATGCATCGCTGCATATTGCAGGTAGGCCTGGGGGAGCACATCAGAGAGCTTCTTACGTCTGAATACTTAGAGGTGAACTGCTGATACGAACATTTTGAATAGACTGTTTATATAAAGTTTTCTAGTTTTAGAAATCATTCAAAGTGCTTCACAACACCAGTCACCATTCATTGATTCAAACACATTCATATACTGGTGACTGAGGTTACCATGCAGGGTACCACCTGCTGAGTTTTATCAATATTCAGTCACAGACACACACTGATGGAAGAGCTATGAGCTGCAGTTGGGGCTCAGTATTTTACCAAGAACGCTTAAACAACATTCTGATATCAAGACCATCTGCTCTACCTCATCCAGTGCAGTATAGTTTTAATTTTCAGCTGTCAAGTTAATGCTGGGCTTCTGTTGAGAAAAACTAGAACAACTAGAGTGTTGTGTACATCTTTCATTTGTTTATGCAGTTTGTTAGCTTATAACTCTCGTTTTCTTTCTACAAGTCCACCCTGAAGGCCTCAGGTCTCTTGGACTGCGATTAGCATTTACATTTTTGAAGTATCAAATCTATTTTGCCTGGGTTATATTTGAATCTATAATTTAAGTGCACAGACATCTCCTTCTTCTGTAGATGAATCTGAAAAAAAAACTTGCTGTGAACAAACTGCACTGATACAATAAGACCCAGATGTCAGAACCTTTAAATATAACAAAAATGCATTTTGAGTTGAATCTTTAAATTCTACTTAACATAGAACTTTACACTGTAGCTGTTATACATAAGAAAGTATGTTTGTGATTAATGTTTGTACCAAACATTAACAGACCATCTATAATAAAACACAAAGAGCAACTTATGATGAGCATCAGGGATGTTGCAATGCATTTACTTCTAGAAATGCTTCTGAAAAGTTAAAAAAGCACACCGATATTACAAAATAAAGAATGCATTGTATGAAATGTCGTGGTTAAAAACCTTTCCAACAAGCTGCTGTTCAGACATATTTACAAGTCTGCTTCAAACTAGTCAGATCGTCTCAAATTTATGTCTGACCTTTGGAGGATCCCACCCCCTATCACCACAGACGGCCAAAAGTGGTGTCAGATTATGAC
>JAPZDY010000006.1:975004-1004845 GCA_029783645.1 Ctenochaetus hawaiiensis | reverse complement strand
AAAAAAAGTTCAGTTTTAGCGAAATAAAGGTTAGGTTGATAGCATCATCAATCATATTTATTTAACCTTGTTTCACTCTATGTTTCTCCTCTGGTCATCCACACCCCCATGCAGTGGCTCTGCGCCCCCACAGGGGGGCCTGCCCCCCAGTTTGGGAACCACTGCATTAGTAGATCCCTGTATTTATTCTCCCAACAAACAAATATAGCTTGAAATGACGGAAATACACAGGAAGAAATAGAAAGGAGAGCACACAAGAATGACCGATTCCATGTACTGATGACGCTGAAAGGTGATGATAATGAACTGGTAACTCTGCATACAGATGATGGATAGTACTTAAATACAAAATGATATTCAGCAGTTACCCCTTGCCAGATAGTTTGTGGTCCGCACTGTAATCCCTAGGCCACAAGTGCAGACCAACCTAGAATTAATTGATTCATTCAAAATCAGCACATTATTGCTTGGGGCATAACAGCCGGTGATGAGGGAAAATGCATCACAGACTATGCCGAGTTCAAGTAAATTAAAGTATAAATAGCCTAAAGACTTAGGTAATTGTCATGCAGCTGTTTTAGCAGAATCATATTATTGCCTTTCAGGCCTGTAGCAAATGTTCAGTCTGGTCCTGATTCATTGCCCCAAGTCTGTAAACCTCTGTGATGGGGCTCTGTGAAAAGGCATAGGCACACTTCCTACCATATGTCAACATTTTTTTGATTTGTACATAAAGGAACTGAAAGAGGCTCCTCACAGCAGCTAATCTGGGTGATATGATTAGACTTTCAAGGAAGACTGTTTTTGTATTTAATCGTAAGCAACTCTTTGCTTTAATCACCAGGGATCTTGAGAGATAATTGGATTAGACAGATATGACTTCAAGAGAGCAGCCACAAATTAACTGTGAAAATGTTGTGGTTAAAAGGAAGTGTGCTCACTGGGCTGTTTATTGAATCAGTTATTAGTTAAGGTGGATCCAACCTCTTTTTTATGTTTTTTCAGGAAAAGTAATGCTTACCTCACCTATAGTTTTATTGAAATAATCTTTTATTTGATTGCACAGTGCTTTTGTGTGTTCACAAACTGATAAGTTGGGCCTGCCTTCTCCCAGACGCCACACACGCATTTTCACCAGGGACATCAACATATAATGGACCTTTAGAAAAGACACACATTACTTAGAAGCTTTTTATTTATGAAAGAAAAGGTTAAAATGTGCTCACTTTTTTCATTTGTGTGAAGAGTCTATATGATTGCTTTTACAAAACCTGTCTTAAGCCTTTTAACATAAATTTAAAATGAAAATAAATTTGACTCTTTTGTTTCCAGAGGCTGCCAGCACTAAACAGAAAGACCTCCACAAAGAGCTGTCAGCACTGCGAGTTGCTCTGGAAAATGTCACTATTATGGCTCCTGGGTCCAACACATCTCAAGTACAATGGAAGGTAAGGGTAAAATAATTCAGAGTTTCAGGGAAAGTGTAAATATTACATGTGTATTATCGCTGTTGTGTTTTCCCTCCCTCTGTCCCAGCTCCAGTCCCCCCCAGCCCAGCCTCATTACCTGGATGGCTTTGAGGTTCTCTATCGCTCCCTGCTTCCAGCCAGCTCCGATTGGGCAGCAAAGAAGGTCACACTGCCGAGTTTCCAGACTCAGGTGGGCCCCTTAAAGAGAGGTTACAAGTATGAGTTCAAGGTTCGTCCCTACGGCAGCAACTTGTATGGAAGGGAGAGTAACACCCGGCACCTCAGAGTCCCTGAGACAGGTGAGAAATGATTATATGCATCATTTCTAACCTTTTCTGCTTTTTAATACCTTCATGATTTTACTTAGCTTAAATATACTTTACAGCCTTTTTTAGAAAATAAAAGACATGAATTTCAACCCTTCTTCCTACAGTGCCCAGTGCCTCGCCCCTGACTGTGTCTGTAACTGTGAGCCATGAGCAGAGTAACACCATCTATTTGAGTTGGGAGCCTCCACCTCATGACACCCACAATGGCATTATACAGGGTTACCAGGTAATCACTGCAAAACACTTCCTGACACTCCAGTGTTGAATTTGAACAGAGTGAGAATTATTATAGAGTCTTTGAAGAACATCTACAAATACACAGACAACAAATACTTCCTTGCACTATATTCCCATATAGCTGCCTTTATGCAAGGTTGGACACAGAGAGCTGCAAGACTTTTACAGAGGTGGAATTAATGGTCTGTTTCTCCAGGTGTGGTGTGTGGAGTCTGAGGAGCAGCAGTACCAGAACTGGACAGTGGATAGTGGCCAACACAACCTCGTTATCTCTGCTCTCCAACCAGGAAAAAGATACTGGGTCACCATTGCAGCTGTTAATGGAGCTGGAGTAGGAATGCTGAGTGACCCCCATGGATTTGTCATCAGTGAGCAAAAGGGCAAAATTTTGCTGTTAATGTCTGTATTATGACAGTGTTCACAAAAAAATGCAGTCATCTGACCACTTTAAAGAAAATAAGTTGCCATTATTAGTAGTTTGATTTTATTTGTTTTGTAATTGCTTCGCAGACCCACAGATAGGAAGCCCCCTTGAGTCAGACAGCCAAGGAAGAGATCTGTCTCAGGTCCTGGCCCTGCTTCAGGACCCAGTGTTCATAGGCAGCATTGGTGCCCTCCTGTGGTGTGGTTTGATGGTTGCAGCTGTATGCCTCTTCAGGCGCCACAGTAGGACAGGCCATCTAATACCAGGACGTGGCAGGTCTAAAGGTGTGTCTCCGAACAAATTCAGTGTTAAATTTAAAAGGCCTTCAGGACCAAAAAGTTTTCATTAAGGAGATATTTGCACATCAGTGTCGTTTAAACGAAGGTGCGTTGGGCACGATCACTTTAGTCTGAGGGACACAAATGTCAGAGGAAATTAAGAGACTATGGTGCTTAGCAATAGCAGTGCATTTAGTGTCAAACGGTTAAAATTAAATCTTAGTTAAATTTACAGGACATCATACCTGTGATAGAATCCGTTTGAAATGATAAAAGAACTGTCCTTTATAATTTTGTGTCATTTTGTCGATGTATTTTTTTCTTAGGTTTGCGCAGACTAGCTGATGAGGATCTCATCATAAAACACAGGTAAAATAAAAAGCACTATCAGTAGTGAAGAGGCGAATTCGCTACATTAGTTCATACCAAAGCAGAGGTTCACATTAACGCAGACTTTCACAAACACAAAATGGATTATCATTACATCTACAGTTATACATAAGGTGATAGTGATAAAAAACATGTACATCACAACAGTGATCAAATGTGCTGTATGTCTCTTTTATGTGGGACACACAACATCCACACTTCATTCTGGGTCCCACTGGGAACTTTGGCTTTATGCAACTTCTTCAAAACTCTTCCTTAAATGAATGTGTGCTGCCTCCTCTACAGGATGGCAGCTCCAGACTCCCCATGGATCTCTAGAGGCTGGAGACCTGCTCTTAACCAGAAGTATGATGACTTATGGGCTCAATGTCAGAAACATCCAGGGATCAGGAGCACCAGTGAGTATTGATCTCAGAAAATGGTACAGATGTAGGATAATTAAATGACAGATTTCAGGCTTGATTTTTACTCTACCACTTGGCCTTGACACATGTGATAAACTGGATATATGTGTTGGACTATCCAACTGAGAATACAGTGGATATTTGGTGATGTTGTTAGACACTGATTTAATGCTCTCAGTGTTCTAACCTTCATGTCTTACCTTCAGGACCAAGTTAAAAAATGTATTCTCTGATTCAAATTGATCTTCATTTGAATGATTAGATGCTGATGAAGAGTTCAGCTTATAAAATATGTCTTTTCCCATAAAGGCCTGACAGGGTCTGATAGGAACACCTGCCATTTGCCAGATGGTTTAAAATCATAATGATACCCCATTCATTTCCTTCAAAGGCAGATATCAACAACATCTCCAAAATAATTGAATTTAATTCTCAATGTTAACATTAGCATATTTTAAAAATGGACCACGTTAGAGGGTTCTTTGTACAATTTACAACATTAGTTCTCTTAAAATCATTTTCGTATCCAATCAAAATTGGTAATGTTACTAAAAAATATACCTAGCTCAAGTGATATTGACTCAAACCAAATCAAGTCAGGAACTGCATTAGGACCTTATGAGTCAGAATTTAATTGGTTGACACACAGACCTACCGACCTGTTTGGTTCAGTTTGAATGAGCTTGTGTGTGTTTTGTTCACTCGTTTTGTTCAGTCTGTTTGGTTTGGTGTCAAAGCTGCCCATCCTACTCTGGTGTGGACCGAACAACCAGACTGAGAAGGCTTATGTGGTTTGTTTGTGATGTGACTTTGTGATGGTAGATGCTGCTTAAATAAGTCTGATTTATGTTCAATCCATCTTTTGATTGTTAGCTGTTTAGAAAGTATCATAACCCCATGACTATTTTTAGGGCTCTTTTGACACCAGTGAGCATAAATAAACTCAGTTCACCAATGTGAATGTGAATAATGTTTTGTATTGATTGTAGTCAGTCTCTAGAATTTGATTCGCCCATGTGATACAAGATGACATCACCAAACAGCCCATTAGTGAGTCACCTGTCAGTTCATATGACTCCACGCTCTCCGTTTGTTCATAATAAACAAAACTGAACTGCAAGGTAACAATTTGCCTGAGTCTCATCCAAATGCATGGGGGTTAGGGTTAGGGTTAGGGTTAGGGTACTGCAGATGTTTAAAGACACAATAGTCCTGTGACTCAAGCTTACCTGCCTATTTATAAATTGCTGATCAAGCCTTTACCATTGACTTAATACTGATAGATTAGGTCAGTAAAACTCATTACTGTAAGCATACTTGTAAGTTCATGTTCGTCTCTGTTTCATCAGGCCTCCTGGCCTCATCCAAGGAAGACCGCAGCTGCCTGGACTCGGCTGTCCCCATTGTGACCGACAGCTGTGGTGTCTATGGCACTTTTTACGTCGACTTAATGGGCAATGGCCTCAAGACCTTCAACAGTCCCGGGCGCTGCTCTAAGATGCCTCACAATCCACTCCATCAACAAGGAACTGAGACCATCCAGATATTCACTCAGCCTATCACAAAGACCTCGCCTCTCGGTAGCCAGGAAGTGCTATCATGGAAACAGGTCATACGCCCCCAGCCCAAGATGGGTTTGCTGAGGGAATCATGGGAAAAGAGCCACAGCAAGCAGGGTAAGTAGTGGTGAATGGCTGAGGATGCAACATCAGCACCGCAACTACAGTTACATTTTCTCAGTTCTTCTTTGTTTGTATCTGCACACACTGTGATTGTCTTATGTCACTTCAGCATGCAATGAACTCATATGAATGCAGGCTGTAATACATTTAGGAATATTTTAACATGTACAGTGTTCTTCGTAGACTAATGGGTATTGTGTCCTAAGTTAATTTAATTTATTTCCCCCCAGAGCTGCATGCTGTGAACAGCGTCCCCATAGTGTCAACTGGAAACCAGGCTTATCCATCTGGTATCTGCAAACACAGGCTCAGTCACGTACCATCAGGTCAGCACGGTATGACAAATCTATATGACAAATATATACTGTATCATAATCGTCCATTTTCTGCCTAACTAATGGCGGTGAAAGGTAGAGAGAGAAATACAGGCATCTGGAACTTGCACAAACTGTACTGTCATCATGGGATTTGAAATACTGCTTGAAGTAAGCTAGAACACTTAAACCAGTGCTTTGACCACTGGCCTAGCACAGCTAGCACTATAATACATATTTGAAAAGTATTGGTAAATATGTTGTATTATTTTAATTCATCTTGTCCTATCTTTTTGTCCAGGTGGGCACCCAGAGTTTAGTAAAGTTCCTGGCTGTCCTCGCCTGCTGCATTACTCTGCATCATTACACCTAGTAGACATGCTGCCCCCACCACCACCTATGCCCCCAGAGGACACCACAGACACACACAGCACCACCTCAGATGAAGGGTAGGAGACACACAGCTCACACTGGGTGGGCAAGGGTGGAAAAGAGGCATTGCCAGTGCATCACTAATTTAGATCAACACTGTTCCTTAAGGCCCTCCGATATGTTAGCTTGTGCTTCATGTCTTACAGGACTTCCATATACAGTTAACAGCAGCACATACTGTATGTTCAGAAACATCCACACTTATTCTATGAAATGTTTCAGTTGAACTTATATATGATAGACCTGTTTAGAGCCACATGTTTCCTATGAGCTGGAAGAAAGCCTAAAAAAACAGGAGCTCCACATGGATAGGTATAAAAAAAGATGAGGCTTTCCTGCTTTACATCCTCTCAAGTTGGGATTTTCTAAATGCCTTATTGTTTTGGAGATGACCTAAACTTCCTTCCTTAGAGTATGTTTTTGTCTAGAGGCCAGTGAAATGGCCTCAGATAGAAACATATAAGGTGAAAAAAAAGAAAAAAGCTAAGAATTTTACTTGCAGACATACATACCTGTGAGTTAAAACACAGGAAGGCTGGTTCAATGGAAATTGTGTGTTGTGTCAAATTCTCAGGCACTTACACTCCAAGGTGTTAATGACCACGACTCTTCCAGCAGTTCAGCTGTCAGGTGAAAACTTAAAGGAATTTTTCAAAATTTTATCTTACATCTACAACTAAATGATCAAAAATATGGATAAATAGTTAAATGCACAAAATAAAGAACTACTACTAATAAGTTGGAGTACAAAGTGTTTTTTGGGGGGTGATACATGTTTTGTATCAAAGAACTGTGGCAAGAAAACTGTATACTAATTGTATTCTATTAAAACTCTCCTTACTCTGTTGTATACTGAAAAGCTGTGGACATGATCTCTTTTGTTGTTGATGAAAAAACTTTAAGCAGAACATTTTCCAATTGTCACTGTATCTGTAGATACAGATGCCGTCTGTAGATTTACATTTATCAGGCATTTATGTCTGGGCAGGAAAGTGACTGAGCATATTTCCAAAAAGTCACTCAATGCCTGTTACCATGGCAGGGGACACACTGCTTATTCTTTTTTGAAAAAGGAGACAGATAAAAACAAGTGTTTAAATCTATCTTTTGCATTTTCCTCAGCTCCAGTCGTTCTACAAAGTTAACAGTGGACATTGGCTCTCTCCAGTCAATGGCTGCTACCTCACGAAACAGTGGAGAACCAGGACCCACCACCACCACCAACAACAACAACAACTGCCTGCCATACAGCCACTTGTCTACCACATCATATTGCATGTTAGGGGATGAAGAACAGGATGGCACGCTGACCGCCAAGGAAGCCACCCAGTATCTTGAGCTCAGTCCTAAACCTGAGAGATACAGGTGAGGATTGGTCTTTGTTGTCTAATTGCACATTCTTTGCTTTAGAAGAAACATCAGTCAACATCATGCAGAAATTAACACAACAGTTTTCTCTAACCATGCCTTCCCTCTCTGTGTGCAGTGTCCTGCCTGAGCAGCGGCCCTCCTTGCCCCACTCCTTCTCCCCCACCCTAAGATACATTTGTGGACCAGTCGCCTCCACGCAGCTGGATGATGACCTTGCAACCGATGAGTCCGAGGCCCTAACAGTTGGCTTGCGACGTGCTCGCCTTCAGAGCACACCTTCCTCCTGCTACAGTGAATGGGACAGCTCACTTTGGAACACCTGGAGCTCGGTCATGGACGGCAACATGGCCAGCACACGCACCAGCCTCATCAGCTCTGTGGACAGCTGCTACACCAGCGACAGCACCAACTTCGCCCGCTTACTGGCTGTGGCAGCAGAATCCATGAGTGGAGCCTCTTTGTCAGGTGAACAGAAGAAGAACCAATTTTGAAGAGGCTTTCTTGTTGTCAATGTGTGTTTATTACATTCAACCACTAGATGGGGCCCTCCATCTATGACTGATCCCATTTGGTAACATGCAGCCCTGCAGGCAGACTCATAACGCATAGGAAATCAGACAAAAAGAACCATGGAACTTGCAATACAACTTAATTTTAAGTGTTACAGTTTCAATGTTTTAAGTTTCTAAATCCCTATAAAATAGAAAATGTTTTTTATAAGATTCTTTTTATGGCCAGCATGAGTGTGTTGGTGGGCTTACATAAAAGTGTGTGCACATACATATCAGAATGAGTCCATTGGTGTAGGAGACAAAAGCGTAAAGTGCAATATATAAGGTAGCACTAGGCAATTACTTAGGACCTTTCAGCAAATTGAACCTGCAGATGAGTCATCCTCCCTCCTGAGTCGCCTCGTCAGTCACTCAGCTCTCCTTCTGCATGCACCCTTTAGCTTTATTCCATTTGCCAAACTCTCACGGTTGCCTGTTTTCTGCCTTGAATGTTTTTTTAACACATACAATAGTGCAATGTGAAGGAAAAAAGAAATCAAAAGACACAGTTTTCCCTGCTGTTGATAATTTAGTCTCACAATGGCTGAGAGTAGAGTTTAATAATATGAGACCAAAGCCTCAGATCACATCAGCTTCTTGCTGCTAATGGAAACTGGATAGCAAACAGCTGTGGTCATTTTTCACCTTCAAGATTCAACATTTTTCATTTTTCAAATCAGTAATTATGTTGTACATACATGTGATAACACGTGAAGAGTGGACCTTGGATACAAGCATTTTACAGGATATGTACAAAGTACGGTCTCTGAACAGCCTTGAGGAACACATGTTGCCTTGTTAGCAAAGGGACAGTTAATAAAATATTCAGATTATATTTATCTGAACAAAATATCTGACTTACCTGTCTCTGAAACACCTACACAGAGGTTATGTGGCTTAAAGAATAAGAACATGTGGACAAATATGGGAAGTGTTTTATATGACCAGGCAAAGGGTGAAAGGAGATGAGTTACAGAGCTTTTGTTACATAGATATGCAGGTCAGCTATTTGAGTGGCAACGCAGAGTGTTTAGAGTTCTTAACATTTAAGGTTTTTCTGTCTCAGGTAGTTAAAAATTTTAGTCAGCAATGTGTGAGAAAATGGACAATTGTGGCCTTAGTTCAGTCATCTTTCTCTGCGGCATTTCATTTCAGAATCCCTCTTTATACAATACCTTCAGTGTTTGCATAATGTCCTGGTGGACCTCCATGTGTGAGCCTGTGAGACGGAGGAAGCAGATGACTGCACAAAGGCTGATGTTGTCCATTTTCTCTGTCAGTGCTGACTTACAATTTTTAATTACCCAAAACAGAAACACCAAAAAGAGTTATTTACTTCCAACTTTCTGCATAATAACTCAAGAGTTAATCACCCTTGTATGAAGAGAGGAGCAGCAGGAACAGGCTTGTTTCATATTGGGACACAGTGTAATATGCACTTTCGCACTCTCACATTAATTGGCAGAGCCTCTAAAGCACAAATCCTTCTGCTTGGGAAAAAAAACTATTATTATTCCTGAGGTCTTTGAAATGTGATGTGAATTGGCAATGTTTGTTGGAGTATTTTCAGTGACAGACAGCTGCTTCAAAGAAGCCTCTAAATTTGCTTTTCCCCAGAGAATCGGCGTGAAAGGTGCTCCTCAGAGGTGTTGAAATGTTTACTTATTCTGTTAACTTCTCCAAAGGCAAAAAGGTTTCTGTTTTAATATAACCGCTTCACTCGATATTGAAATTCATGTCAACATGTTGTCCTCTCCTGTGTTTAGATGTGTCTCCGCCAGCCTCCCCGCTCAGTGCGTTGTATCCATCATTTCGTGCAGAAGGTGACTCATTCGGGGAGCTGGAGCCCGTGCCTGCGTGGGACTGGAACATGGCCTGGGTGGAGGAAATGGAGGCTAAGTACAGAGCACACTATCCTGGCTGAAATACCAGATCCTTTGACACTTAGGGACTCTGCCAGAAGATTAAATGATCCGACATATCTGAATTTTGAGAACTGCAGAAACAGCAATGCCAGAGCTGTTAGTCACGAAGAAGGGACAGACATGACACTACTGAAGTTTTTTTAATAACTTTTTTGAGAGTGCATAGAAAAAAAAAAGTTTCCACTTCTGAATAATTCAGGGGTTTGACATGCGGCAATTTCTCTGTCAAAACAAAAAGATTAATATCTGGATTTGAAATATAATTGGAGACAATGCCTTGATGTTTGAAAGACCTCTGCTGGAAGATGCACGTTTGTTGTTTATCTGTAATGGTTTTCCCAGTTTACTTTAGGGCAGTCCAGCTATTATTTTGAATCCTTCAAATAACTGAGTTTGTAAAGTTTTTTTTCCCCTCTGTATCCTCTCCTCTCATTAAAGAATAGGATAATGAGATACTTCCCTGGGGATGTTCTCACCCATTGTGTTTTGAAAAGGCCAGAAAGACACAAAGACAGGATGCGAAACAGTGAGAAAGCACTCATTACACCAGACAGAGGAAATGCATTGCTGGAGTTTTCCTCGCAGCACACATTTGTTTTTTTATTTTCATGTTTCTTGCAGGATTTAATTAGGGCTGAAGTCCTACCAAATAAAGCATAGCATAGTGATTTTGTGTAAAACCGTTTTACCGATCAAATGTACAGTGTATATGCAGCACGCTCAGCAAATGTTATTTAAAGATTTTTAAACACATTCCAAATCATTTTCTGTCTTTCAATTTATTTTGGTGAATTTATTTGACATTATGAAAATTATTTTATACTTTAAGCTTATCTTTGTATACCCTTTACATGTTTTATTTTAAAAAGTATTAAGCAAATTGTGCATTAGAAAAAATATTTTGTAGTCCAGAGTAGCAAAAGGAGAAAAAGTTATTTTTTAAAATGCCTTTTTTTCACACTTAATTGAATTAACTTAAGGGTTAACCTTTAAATAAATTGAACTTTAGTGAGCATCCAACAGAAGGTATTGTTTAGGTAGAAGTGATGCATGCATAGTCTTGGCCTGATGATTTTATATATGTAAATTCACTAATGGTAGAATTATTATTTTACATTTTGTAAGAAGTTGGATTTAATTTGTTCACAATAAAAACAAGATGCGTTTCATAGTTTTCAATAAATCTCTGTTTTGATTTAAATCAAGTTTTGCATGATGCAAAAACTCTACATTTGACATGTAACCTAGCTCCTGCCATGCTACATTTCGTACACAATAACACATACACACACACACATACACAAAATGAATCATTACTAAATATGTCCCTTTGTCATACTTACAGTACAACAAAGAAACTAACATGTTCCCAAATTGTTATCTTTGATGTTTTTCTTCCGAATTGAAAACACTGGTGTAGCACCTCATTTTATTTTGAAATATCCACCTCACAGGATGGATTTGCAGTTTCTTGCCGAGGTTTTGTCACTTTGGTATTTTAGTACCAAACTGCTTGAGTTTTCTGTGGGAATGTCTGTGGATGGAGGAGTGTTGAGGAAGTGAAGTATCTCTACAGTCCACTCCGTCCCTCTGTGGCCTGTGGGCAGGAGTCTAATTGACCGCCGCTGCTGTTAATGGCCACATGGAGCAGGAAGGTGATGTTTAGAACTCATCTGTTTGGCTTGATTAACCAAGGCAAACAATGCTGCAGTACCTGATAATGGCTTCTAATTACAAACCATTGGAGAGAATAATTAAACCTTAATCTATGTTTTTGTTTATACAGAAGCTGGGAAAGTGTGATTTTTAACCGTGTGTAACTAATGTTTCCTCATGTTGTTTTTCTGTGTTAAAAGTAGATTATTTGCGCACTTCTTCTGACTTGATGTTTTAGTCAAATCTCGCCTGAGTTTTATAAGTATTAAGGAGGAAAAGCTGTGAGACCCAGGGGATATTCTTACAGTAAATCTAATACGATTTCCTCAATGACTTTGTGTTCAGGATGAGTGTTTGTCATACAGCTGCAAAGCACAGCATGCACTTTTTCAAAGTAATCCGTGTCTTATATCTGGGCTGCTGAGGGTCAAATGAGACTGGGAATGTTGAGCTAAGAAGTGTTTGCTGTCTGTTTCATTTATAAGCTGCACAGGAGCAGCTGCTAGGATCAGAATCCATGTGTGCAGTATTTAAAAACCCAAACCAATCCATAATTACCACAGCTGAAAAAAACGTGAGGGATGTGAGGTAAAAGGGTCATTTATTTTTTTCCTTTCAGAAGAGGTGCAGACTTTGTCTCTGTGCAAAAATATGAAAGAATAAAGTTAGAGCTTTTTCATTGCATTTCTAAGTTTTTTACTTTTCTTTGCAGGATAGCCAGCCTGCTTGATTGCAGCAATTGTCATAAATAAATGTATTCAAAGAGTCTAAAAATGTCAATAATTAAATCATAATGGGCTTTCTAGTACTAAAACCAAACTTTGAACTGTGTGTAACTATCCTTTCACATTTACTATTATATATTTCACAATTATGCAGCAAGTACTGGATTACTTGTGTGTGTGTGTGTGTGTGCTGGACTACCAAAGGGATTATCCTTCATCTGTCTCCTTCACTAAAGGCCATATGTTTCTACATGAAGCCTCCAGCTCTACTGAACAGCACACACATACACTGATAGATAAGACCACACACACTATGAGGTTTACATAGTAATGACTCACACACTACTGTATGTCTGCTTGTCTTTTTAGTTCATATGCACACACACACGCATGCGGCCCTTGGGATTTGTGCCTGACAGATTTTGGTCTTTGCCAAAATACCAGCTTTATATAGCATGTCAGCAAACCAATGACCCATATTGGACATTGCCTAAAACCATGCACACTGCATACACACACACATGTAGATTTAGTGCACATCTTTTCTGCAGTCTGTTATTTTAACAAGTGGATAATTACCATTCTAAGATCAGACTGTGGGCAGCAGTGTGTGAGTGAGTCAGACACCATGTTCTTGCAGCCAAACCCTCTTACTTAACTGGTCATAAAACTAGTCCTTGTTTAATGCTTTTAATAATAATTACTCTATTTGTCCCCTAGGGGTAGTTCATTTTTCACTGTGTAAGTATTTGCACACACTTAATGTGCAACTTGTCAGTGTTAAATCATTTTGCAGTTTTACAAGATTAGGTTTACATCCTTAGACTGTCATAACTTAAACCCCTGCCACTCACTACGACTCATACAACCACCATTCATACAATGTAATGAACCTTTATTGATCTGATGGGAAGCCAAAATTGTATAGGATTCTACAAGGAATTAAAAAATAGAAAATAAAAAGATAAATAGAAATAAATAAAACGTAAGGGGAAAGAAAAGGCAGTATTGACAAAGCAGTTAGATAAATATATTGTAAATGATCGAAACCACTGTAGAGACACGTGCAAATAACATTCTCCACATATTGATGTGATAACTTGTTCGAAATAGAACATATTACAGCAGACCCCTAATTCAAGCAGCAACGCTCCAGTTAGTGTGATAACAGGATCTGGGTTTTTTGTGCAGAGTCTCAGTGTCTGAGGTTTAAACTAATTCCTCCTGTCATGCAGGATGCAGTTCAGGTGGCACTGACACGCTTACATTGATTGACAGCAGTGGTTAGCTGTGGTGTTGCATGCTAAGCTAGTAATTATTCTGTTAACTGGAAATCAATGACACCCACATGGGTGATCTGTTTCAATATTGCCCTGTCAGTCACACAGGGCCAGTTGACCGCTTCAACACCAATTCACATATGCAAGCATCTTACACATTAGCATATTTATTGGGAGACGGGACTGCAGGTCAGCATGCCTAAGTATGGACACCACATTTATGCGTATGTCCCAGTTCATTTAGCCTTATGTTTAGCAGACCAACACCAGCCTATACCTCCAAAAAGTCAGCTTTTCAAGAAAAACAGCCTTTATGATAATGCTTTCCCCCAGAGAATCTAAACACAGGATTTAAATGTCATCTTTGTTTCTTTTTTAAATCCTAGCAACCGCATACATTTTGAGTACAAAATAAATGCTCATGCAATGGTCAATATGCATAAATCATGATGACTTGATACATGAATTTGAAATTGGTTGCAGTATCTTGAGTTTTCCGTTGCTCATAATTAACAAATGATCAAGTCATTATAACTTGATGTGATCAGTTAACACCTACCAGATAAGCATGTAAAATGTTTAATCACTTTTACCTCATGCAATAAATGCAGCCAAATTAGCTCAATTCCAGACAGGTCAACAAAAAAATTCACTCAAGAGCTGTGTAAGGTTTTTGCTGAGTCTCTTTGAAAGCTTAATGGCACATATTTTCTCAGAAATATAAAAATTTTATGTCATCAAAACGTAGCCAACTTGATCTCACTTAATTGCATTTTCTTAATATACTTAATATATACTTGATTAATAACAGTATAAGTAACTGTGAATTTGCATTCTTAAACGTAAATAATCATAAGGTCACAGTGACTTAATCATTTGTTGTGAGCAGCAGGAACTCATGATGCATCCTTTATCAGATAATACACTGAATCATTATGTGGCATGCATTTGTTAAACATTACTGAAATGAATGATATGTACCTTTAAAGTGTTTTGCTGTTTTTTTTTCAAGCCATAAAAAAGAAACACTTAATCCTTGACTGATGGTTGAATGCCATGTTGAATGATATGCAAGTACTAACATTCTGTATCTCAGGCTGAGAAAGTGCCCAGTTTAAATGAGCTAAGACAATTTACAATTTACTGCCAGCTACAAAATTGCTAACATGTTTGGATGACCTTTCTTTCTTTCCACACAAAGTGGAGGTAGTTGGCGGCACAGCATGACCATTTTACCTGAAAGATTTCTGAAAATATGCACGTACATGGGCTGAGATACTGAGGTAATTATTTTGTAATGGAAAGACGTTAAAAGAACAAACAAAATGTTATTAGGCTTCTAAAAAGTCTGCCACCTTTGGATGAATGCTAATGCCTTGCTGCCAATCAACATGCTAAAATGAGCAGTTTTTATTCCTACCTGCTTTATTCATCCAAACACTATTCTTACATCTGTGCATTCTGAATACAGTATTCAATTTTGTGCAGTGTGCAGGCTGTTTGACGATAGATCCTAAAAATATATGCTAATGAAAAATAAAATATTGATCGGTTTGTAACATCACGTACATGTTAAATGTTTCACGCTGTGAGCCATTAAATCATTTAGCATCTACATCCACTGACCCTGCTGCCTACATAATGGCTTCATTTCAGTGTCTCTATGTATGCATCACATCAGCCAAAAAGTCACAAACATCCATCTCTGCTGTCACAGGGCAAATTAACATGGAAATTGGTGTGTTGCATTTTGGAATGAGTGAACAGGGCTTTAATGACGCCTTCCCCTCCTTTTCATCCTTCCTTTTCTGTCTTTGTCTCTTTTCAGTCCTCTCAGGCCGTCGGCCCTCTTCCTTCAGACCCGGTGGGCGTTTTGGCCCTGACACTGGCCTAATGAATGAGCCAGATGATTTATAGCTGAGGAAGAGAGAAAAGAAGGGAGGGATGGAGAGATAGAGGGAAGTAAAGGGGGGCACGAAAAGGTTAAGGGATGTTGGGTCACACCATAGAAGGTCAGTAACGTAAATTTTCTCCTTGTCTTATCTGTTGCTCATTTGCTCTGATGAGCTAACATAATACGCATGATAAACTCATGTAAGGACCGATACCAATGTTTAACATCCTTGCTGAGAAAGCATCTACTATGATGGAAAGAGAGTTAAAAAAGTGTTGATGGTCTTAGAGTGGCATTAACAGAAGATGAATGTAAAGGGTAATTTACTGGATCATCTAATCCTCTGTAAATTTCAATGATAGCCTACAGAAAACAGCTTTAACCTTTTTGAAACTGTGCAGCAACAGCCCATTCAGTGGCTGTCTGATTAAGCATTTTTAATCCTCTTAGAAAATAAACTGATCTTTTCAAAAATGATCAAAGTTCTTTTTGGCCCTAAAATCAATTAAATGAACTGGTAAGTCATTTAATAAGTAAATAATTATTTATTAGAACGCTGTGTCTATGCATGCATTTATAAACCGAACATTTGTCAGGACCTCTGGATGACATCTGGGTCACTAAGTTTTAATGTTCAAGCAAACATCAAGCATGAAATGATCATTTCTGCAGTGTTCCTCATTTATGTAATATACAGATAAAACAATAAGTATATATAAAATCTAATGTTAGGTAAAGTCCTGCACTTAAAATGCCACTTAAGTAAAAGTATACAGGTGTTAGCAAAGACTATTTTAAGTATTACTATTTAAATAAGTGGTTGTAGTAAAATAATATATATGATATTGTTAGTTTTTAATAGATTTGTAGCTGCTCAAAGTGGAGCTAGTTTAAACAACTTCAGATACATTAAAGTTGCCCTTTGGTTCCCAACGAGGGCCTGGACCCCGGTTGAACCGGATTTTAGGGGGGAAGAAATATTACAAAAGTTTTTAGATTCAAACTCTCTTTCTCAAAGAGATGAGCTGCTTGTGTATAACCAGAGCTGTAAAACTCATCTCTTTCTACTTTTGGCCATGACCATATTGCTAACTCCTCACATACTCCTATTTTATTCACCAAATTGCATATATATGTTCAAGTTAAATCTGTTTATCTCTGTCCTTTAGCTTTATGTCTATTTCAGTCCATTTTTCTGTTTTCTTTGTACACTGATTGCAGTGATGAACAAATAGAAACCACTTGTACGTGTTCACATATTTGGCTAATATGGCTAATTCTGTTTATTCTGGGGCGTCACTGGATTTCACTTTGTGAGTCTGATTGACAGTTTCCTTTCATCAAAGGCTTCACCATTCCACAAAGCTGTTTAAAAAATGGAAATATGCTTTATTTTTCTTGTTCATATATTGCTTTTGAAAATCAAGTTTGCATGTCATCTCATTGAACCAAATGTACCTTTAACATAGTCATTGTCGTCATCATCATCATTAACATTATCACCTTCATCATTGTTATTGATTTGACCTTATTTTAATCAAATCCTCACAGTGGAATCCATTTGAAAGGAAGGCTGGAGCCCTCTATATGCTGTTGAATTGAATCCAGTTTATCTTTAGTCAAATGTATAAATGAAATAAAGTCCATTCAGAAACTTCTTTTAACAAAAGTGAAAGAAAAGAAAAGGTATGTCAATCAGACATCCTGACATTCATCAGGGACCTCTCTGTCTGACACATCTTTTGAAGATTTTTTTTTTTTATGTTTTTGCTCTACCGCCACCTTCATCATCTCTTTCTGTGGACTGCACCAAAACTGTGCCACAGCATCTTATCTTGCTCTTTTCAGCTGATCGCAGAGTACTAAAAGAAGAAACACACCCTAGGCTTTTCATGTACATGTGTAGCTGAGTGTGTGTCACAGCCTGTGAGTTACTGAGTTTGTGTATGCCAAGACACGGCGAGCATCTGTAGAGCACTGGAGGGTAATGCATGTCTTGTCTCAGGTGGACAGCGGGAGGGAGTGTGTGTTGCACTCTGAGAGTACAGAGCTTGGCAATTTCATGCTCCTCGGTGCGTACAGCACTCACTCAGGTGCAGTGCACTGTTAAGAGAGAGAATGGGCATTAGGAGCTTAAGAAGCAAACATAACTTCAGCAGTAAGCCACAGTTTTTTATTTATTTAGGTCTGACTGGAGAGTCTTGTCAGGGAGTTGAAGGTTTCAGAAAATTCAGGTGCTGAATGTATTAGGGATGTGCATTGAGAAGTTTTAGAAGTTTGCTCTCACAGCCATACAAAGTTCTCAGCTCTCATTTTATGGATTACATTTATGACTTATTGTATCAAGAAGAGCCTAAGAACTGAATCCACAGCACATGTAGATTAATACCCTAAGAATGGTGTGGGGATATGAGAGGATGGATGAAAATCCCTCATGTTTCAGCCTTCATTTATGTGACTGCCGTGTGACATTTATGACTTGACACCTCACTGACTTTTATGTGACATCAAGGTGTAAAGACCTTTAACAGTTCAATTTCAAATGCCCAGGTTGACTCACCAGCCATTGGTAGCTTTGAAAATGATTAGAAGAGCCTAAATGCAGCTCCAAACATGCCCTTTAAGTGTCACTGAGCTGAACAAGGTGGAATGAATGTTTTTTTTTCAATGATTTTGTAATTAAAATTCCTGATTTTGTAAATTTATCTTTAGCAGTTCGTCACAGAAACATTGTTCAGGATAACAAAAAGTAGAAATTTAATCTCAACTTTAGATGTTACCTACTTGAATTGTCTACCTCAGACTGCTGACACCTCATGTTAGCTTAGGCTGAACTGTAGAATGCACTTAGTACAGAATAAGAGATGCACATTTTGTTCTCCAACTCTTTCATTATGATTGTGACAGGAGCTATCCTGATGGCTTTAATGAATGAGAGGCAAAAGTAGAACAACCAAAATCTCTTGCACTGTACATGTGGGCATGGGTGTGTTATCTTTAACACACAGCTGAAAATGTGAACTTCACATTTAATGCTTCTGTACACTTTTTGACGAATTAATTTCTCTCCTATAAATTTCTTTTACACAAGCATTTTTCTGTGTTGGTGTAGTATTAGGTGTCACTGTAATGGCGTGTGGGGCATTGGCATATTGCCTTGTATGAAATACATCACTCTCTGTAACTCCAGTGTTGTCCTTGAAATAATGAGTGATGGTGACCAGGCCACATATTGGAAGGAACAGATATGAATCTAATAAAAACACACACAGCCTGGTCCTGGACTCTCCTGTACATTGGTCCAAAGAAGGGATTAAAGGCTTGAATCAGCAAATGTATTTTATTGTACATTTACAAAACGACAAGAGTACAAAAAAGTCAGTCCACAGACATTTTTTTTCGTTTGTTTTGGAAGGAGTATATGCAAATTTTATCTCACAACTGCAGCAACGGTCCCTCAGACAAACAAGGAGGACGAGAGAGGAGCGGGAGGAGTTACAATCAAACTTTTATAAAGCCTGTCTGTCTGCTGGCACACTGGAACATTTTGCTGCAGAGAAAGCAAAGGAAACATAGAAAAGTATGACATTCTTAGCGGACTACGTGGGTGCAGGGATCCCAGGGAGGAAGTGTCCTTCCGGGAGTGAGAACCCGCTCGTTTTGGCTTTTCTGACCGCCCCTCTCGACCAGCAAACACACTTTGTGCTTCATATTTTCTGTTGTTTTGCCATCACAACAAGAGAGTGCAACAGTAGTTAATGCTTTTCCAAAAAAGTTTACATTTTGACAAAAAAGGTTGGCACATTCAAGAAGACATGAGCTTTTTTAGTATAACAGATTTTTTTTTTTTTTAACATTGCTTGTTTTTAAATCCTTATAAATACAATATACGTCTCTTTCCCTGTATCCAGAGCCCACAAAAGAACAGTACAGACACAGGTATTTACAAATCAAGGGAGAGGAGTGAACTTGAGAGCTCATAAATAATCATGGTAATACCCGAAAACAAAAACATGATGTAAAGTCCATTGTTCTTTCTTTCACAGCAACGACACAGAGTCTGGTATCTTGAAATCAAAAACTCTTCCAGCTTGTTGTGTCCACAGTGGAAAGATGGTGGATGATGGAGGTATCGAGCGCACGCTGACAGAGTCACTGGTGTCCTTATCTCATCTCCTGGAAAGAAAAGATAATTTCAGCATCACTGAAAACTCAAACTTATACACCTGCTTGATTTTTTTGAAGTTAATACAAATGTGGGATTATCTGCTCATGCGTAGGATTTTGCACAACCCTGCTAATACACTTTCAAAATTTGCTTTTTCTTCAGTCTGTCCATCAACCAAACATTTTTTCTCTAATGAGATAAAATGAGAGAACGTGAGAGAGTTTACCAATCATGTGGATGGACAGAGACACAGTCTGGCCATAGTTTGGAGTCACAAATTATCTGTTTTGTATTTTTTTTAAGAATGTGTAAAGTTAGTCTGGATTGCTCTGCAGTCAGGAATAAAGATTTGGTCCAGTTTGCCACTGATGCTTGATCCTGTGCTTTTTAACATGTCTTACACACTGCTGAGAGCTTCCTAACATCAGTTTTTAGTGGTATTCCTAAAACAAAAACTAAAACCCCTGAAATTGTATTTCTGATAGCCATGTTGTGAATCCAAAACATGTGAATAATCAGTTGTGAATGTTGTAAGCCATAAATGAAATGGTTCACACAACACTGAGTTCCAAAAAGTATAGACACGGTGTAAAACCTGAATATAAATAGTCTGCGAACAAACTGTGTTTAAACCGACAACAGTTTTACGAAGTGTTTCTGAAACCTTGTGGTGATATTCTTTAAACTCAAGTTTTACAAAGTACCACCTTGTGTTCTTGTGTTTCTTCCGTCACAATTTATTGCAACATGTTGCTAGAATCATATTCAGAATAAGCAAAAGTAATAAAAATTGATGAGGTAAATGACTAAGTATTTTGTCTTTTACAGTTATTAAATAAAATGTCATGAAGGAAAGCAAATGGCTACACTTTTTTATCAGGGTTTTACAAAGTGTCCTATTTTGGAATCAGGGTTGAACAATATGAAAATGCAGTTTGATGTGCAGTAAACAGTCTAGAGCTGTCAGCTTGCTGCCTTTAATATAATTCATATATTAGCAATAATGTAATTCATGTTCCTGATAGGAAGTCAGCTTATGAAGATAAATTCTAAGTGATTTAGCAGCTGCTTTAATGACTTTGCTATGGCACATGAAAAGCTTATACACAGCAGTGGTGTTAAAATCTCAGATATGCATATCACCTATGGTAAAAGTCATTCTGTCTCAATTTCTGTTGCATTCTTTTCACAGCATTGATGATAAATAGCTGAGCGAGAGGATTTGGAACCTCCAAACAGAACTCGATGTAAGTGGCATTTCAGACACAGCAGATATTTGGAGAGAACAGTGTGAGGAGTTCAACACTGAGACTGACAGATCTGTTACGGATTCATGTTCTTTCAAGATTTGAAACGGCTGACGTAAAGCGGGTTGTTTATGTTTTCGGAAGTCTAAACTGGTGGTCAAGTCTGCAGTCTTTTCTCTCCAGATCTTATTTGGTCACAGAGAATTTGCTGCTCAAATGAAAAGTATGACCTTTGCAGAAGGATTTGTGTGAGTGGTGTTTGTTAGGTGATGTTGTCCCAGACTCTGACATGAAGTCAAGTGTGTATCTCTCTATTATCATATTCCAATGTAAAGAGAGAACCCTCTCCTGTGCAGATGTGTCTTTGTGTCCCCAGCATTAAAGTTGATGTAACAGACCCTGAGACAACAACGCCCTCCGCCTACAACCCCCCACCCTCCACCAACAGCCCCCACCCTGCCTTCCTAGACTGACCGCCTGCACCAAAGGGCAAAGATAGCGGTCTGCAACACCGCAGGAAGAAGGGGTACTGGACCCCGGCTTCCTGTGGAAACACCTCAAACTTTATTGCAGATTCAGAGGTCATGCTTTCATGTCCCCGGCAAGGCGTGAAAAGACTAGCAAGGGTCAGCTAGGGTCAGTTAAGGGGGGCTGAGGTGTGCCTTTCTGCTCCACAGGGGGGTGACCTGAGAGGCTTGAGATACAAGGGGGCTGTGTGTGTGTATGTGTTGACAGCAAGTGAAAAGAGCAATTGTATGTGTGTGTGTGTGTGTGTGTGTGTGTCACTTTTACAAGAAGCTTTGCTACATTCCTATGTCAGATGTGTGTTGGAGGCAGCACTGAGTGACCTGTGACGGGGGCATCCTTTCTCTTCCTCTGACACAGGCAGCTTTATGGTGACGCCTCGGGTTACAGCATTAAACTTAACAACTACAGCACTAAAAAAAAAGCATCAAAGATGTTACAATGTCCATTTCTCATAAATCCACACTCAGACTGGCAGGCTCACTTCTGTCTCGTTCCACTCTGAGTGAACTCGAATACTTTACTTGTTAAACCTGTTTGAAAGAAGCTCTACAGACAATTTTCCTTAGAACTCTGGAAACCTTTTAGCCCAGTATTAAAACTAAGAGCAGCACTAGCAAGTAACTAAACACAGTTACTCAAGTACTGTACCTGAGCACAGCTTGAGATTATCTCATGCCTACAATACTATTTTTTTCAGAGAGACGTGATTGTAGTTTTTATGGTATGACATTTATTTGTCAGTCATGACAAATTCAGATTCTATATATGAGGCATTTTTTGAAAGTATAGTAAATGTTTGCAGTACAAACCCTACATAAACCTGGGCCATTCTTTTGCATTGACTTCTTTTCTTTTTTAAACTTATTCAAATAAAACAAATCATCATTTTGTTCTATTACAGTGTGTGATCAAGCCATGAATAAATGCTTAAACAAAAGGAAAATTTGGTATTAACATAAAATGAATTTAAAAATGGAGAGAAAATTGAAAAACCCTAACTAATGATAGAGCTGGAGTGTAAACGCCCAAAGTAAGATTTATATTAGAAAACAGGAGTAGCTATTTGTCATTCCTGGTATTTAATTTCTTTTTCTAGTTTCCTGTGTTTGAAATCTTAAAATAAAGGCATGACTTTTTTTTAGGATTAGAGTAAAATAATTAATTACAAATTTCTCAACAACCTTTTTTATATTAACACCTCCATGAGAAACCATCCTATCCAGCAGACTTCTTGTACTGTGGTTTTCTCTGACCGTTTTCTCCTGCACTTCACCAATACAGGATACTTTTTTACTGTTCCTGCTCAACTGACAAAGCCATAAAGTGCTTTGTTTTGCATCTCATTCATCCGGTAACACTCAGACATGGCGACAGAGCCGTCATGCAAGGAGCTAGTCTGCCTACCAGGGGAAACTTGTGGTTCATTGTCTCGCCTATGAACACTTAAACAGGTGAACAGAATGAGGCATTAACCTGCCAACTCTGTGAATACATCATGCTCTCTGAGCCTCAGATGTTTAAAGTGACTCTGACTTTACACAACTTTCTTTGCTTTTTATCAGCTGCTACACCTCTGCCTACCTGCAGTAATGTTAAGGGACATGTCAAATACCGTTTGTAAGTGTTGCCTCACACGCACAAAATCCCTGCAGAGCTTTCCATCCGTCTGGCACAGCTTGTTCTGCCATAAAAGACACCCGCACGTTGTGAGGGAGCCTGCAGGGGGTGCATTTAAAGGAGAGCTCCCACAGTGAAGTGTGGCCTCAGAAGTGCACTCCAGAGAGAGCGGTGGGCGTGCACGCTGAACATTGTTTCTTACTGTAAAGCCTATCCTGGGTAGATGGTAATAGTAGATCTGTATGCATGAGCCAGTGTGTGTGTGTTAGTGTGTGTGTTTGGGCATCAAGGGAGTAAAGAAGATCTTTTCATGCAGCATGTATAGAATTATGTGTGTTTTATGGAGCACAAGTGATGATATGTAGATAAAACTAAAGCACATGAAGCCCCTCATGGCAGGAAGAATCCTTGTTCTTGTGCTCATAAATACCTAAGAGCATCAATTATTTAAACCATTTCTTGCATAAAACCGCACAGAAATGATTAGCTTGCTTTAACCAACCTCGTTGTGTTTTCTGGCTGAGTTGAGCCCTCGGGAGCCAGTGGAGCCTCTGGATGAGGAGCTTCCTGTGGTCGAGCAATTACTCGACATCTGACTCCTGGAGAGGTAACCGGCCTTGCTGCTGTATGCCATCATCTCCTCATCTGGGAATGCAAGGACGAAGGAAACACATATAAATCTATTGTGAGGGTCTGTTTGAAAGGCAGCACAGAGCTTTAATGGGAAAATTAAGGTTAATTTAGATAGCAATGCAACTGCTAATGCAATGAATTTAATGATGTTTAAAGTTGATACAGGCAGGGTTTTTAATACTCCAACAAATTCTTTCTATTCGTTCATCTTGCTTTAGGTACGGTCATCAGCTTTAACTAGCCACAAGGAAGGAGATAAGTGAAAACATCCCACTGAAATTTAGAATTTTCTCTACAAAGTTGTGATTTTGAGGCCTCACATTGGGTCATATTGCTACCAACTTTAAATTATCTGTGTTCACTGCAGCTGCATGGTATAATAGTCATTCACAAGAAATGTTCTGACAAGTCAAATGATGGTTTGTGTTCCAGCTAGTCCCATTTTACTCCACTGTGGAACCTGGCTGAAAATACTGCAGTGCAGTAACAAGGCATGATACAGCAGACACATGGGAAGGCTCACTGTACTGTACTTCAGTGAAATGTTCATGTGCTGTCTTGTGATCCGTTTTTTTTTAATATGAGAGATATTTCAAAAGGAACACTAATTCAGATTTGGATGTATGACTGAAATGCTAAACTGAGAAACACTGTCTTACTGTCGGTGTGTTTTTGTCCCGAGCCTTTCCGTTGGTGACTGTTGCTGCTGTATTCGCTCCTCTCCAGGGAGGACAGAGCACCGTTCACCGCATTGCTGACCTCTGTGCACCCCTGGGGGCCCTGCAACCTGTTCTCCTCCGGGGGCGGCTCAGGAGGAGGGGGCAGGTCTAGACAGACAGAAGTGGAGGTAAAAGATGAATGGAGAATTTCTGAGTGTGGCAGACAAGGAAGACAATTTTTGCTCTTTTTTTTTAGTTGAGCATTTAAGCAAATTTTAGTGTCAAATTTCTGCTATAATTGCATTATACTACTTAAAAAATAGATGGAGCATTTTGTCTGTGTTGTCTGTTTTTGCTCTCTGTTCTTTTTACACATAATTAAGAAACCCTGAGATGCTATGTAATGTGCTGTGTTTTTTAACTTAAAACTGAAATTAAAATGGACTTCCTGCTTGTAAAAACAAGGCTTGTCTTTATGTGATTCATGGTAAGGTGGTAATCTGGTAGAAGTAGTGCATGCAGGAAAATAGTCTGTGAAGATTACAAGTCGAATCCATGTATATAATCAGGAATGCTAGCTTCAGATTTCATCTCTGTGTGCAGATATTTAATCACAGATGGTGTTGCAGAATATCTGTGTGTATGTGCTGGAAAACCATTAAGTGTATTTCCTTACTTACTGAGCAATTAATAGTAAAAGAAAATAACCACTGGGATGAGTTTCTTTTTTTGCAGTAGAGCTGCATGTGTGGCTACAGAAAACATATTCCAGTCCTATGACTGTCATTGTAAGCTTCTCATAATAAACCAGTCATATTGAACTGTTCCCTGTATGTTCAGTGAAACAACAGAAATAGACAGTAATGACAATCAGAAATGCAGACATTATGGTTCTGTTATCCTTAAAGTGGAGCTAATCAAATCCAAGCAGAAATCCACTCACCTCCTTGTATATCTCTTCTGTACGCTGAACTCTTGGACACCTTTTTTTTCACTCGGGATTTTTGGTTAGGAGGAGTGCTTGTTTCTGCTGGGGACGAACGACTGTGCACTGTTTAAGGGAAAGGAAAAAACACAACGATCAGAATGTGATTTTCTCTCTGAACAGTCACGGGCCATTAAATGAATTCATGCATACAGATTATCTAAGCCTCAAACAGTAAGTCAGCATAGTTTTAGTGTGAATGCATGAGTGGTTGCTCAGCTTTCATGATCTTGTTTATAAATGTGCCTTTGTGTGTGTGTGTGAGAATGTGTGTGTTCCATGCAGGCTTGTATGCCTGAGCATGCGGGACTGCCAGTCAGTTTACCAGGTGCAGTTGAGCTGAGGTTGTCTTCATTGAGAGCCGGCCCCTGGCTGTGGAGGCAGCGATGGGCAGGACTTTGGCACTGCAGCGTGCCAACCTCTGATGAGCCGTGATGCTGTTGGCCAGAGAGGTTGGGGTTGGACTGGGTAAGCGGCGGGCTTGGCGCCTGGGGAACTGGCACTGGACCGCAGGGTAACCTTCTGCTATGGGAAGTGAGGACAACATGTCACTGGAGAGAAAAAATATCTGTGGAATAGGAGGCTAAATCTCTGGTTCAGAGTGAGGTTTGCCAAAACAGTCCAAACTGTAGGTTTTCATTCTTCATCGAGTTGCTCCATATTTTACCAGTCTGTCATGAATTTTCCTGCTTCATTGTTGTAGAAATGGTTTTTCAACATCTTGGCTTAAAATATTAGCTTTTTGGCTAATTAAGAGTAGTACATGTGGACTCCTGTGCATTGTCACGGTAAAACTATGATAAATTAAATAATTTACAAGCATGACACCATGACATTATTTTATCTTCTTGAATGTAAAAATTTGAACATGGTCGATTTATGAAAATGTAAAGCTACAGATGATAAGTAGCACTATGCAGCATTAAAGGCATCTAAAAATTGCTACCATTAGCCCCAAGCTACTGGCCATATTACAATAAGCAAGGCTGCAGAGACTAAAACCCTTGATTTTAGCAGTGGTGCATTTTATGGCTTGGGAAATTCATTGTAAAAGAAAGATTTCTCTTTATTTACAGATTGCTCTGAACTAATTAAAAGTAAATTTATTTATTCATTGCATGGAATGACTATTGCTTTACAGAATTAACAAAAAAGACCTTCTTGGCAGTGAACAGTGAACAATAATGTCTCAGAAATAACTTTCTTTGCAGAGCAGAGATGATGTTTGCATTCAGTAAAGCAGTCACAGCGTGTTTGCTTATGAGAAGAGTTCTGGGTCATGAGTTGCTGTAAACACAAACAGTGGAATTAAATATGAACAAAACCGTGAGCCAACAGTCAAAGCTAAGCCCATTCACATACCGTGGTAGCTGCTGGCTGTCTAGCTGGTTGAGGCGGGGGAGGTCATGGGGGGCTCGGTGCTCCTCATGAGGCGACGGGGTGAGCGTGGCGGTGGACTGGTGGCTGTAGGAGGTGGCTGGAGAGGAGGCGTTGTTCCTCTGTGGGGGAGAGGGCCCGTCTTCACAGCCTTCCATCAGATATGTCCTCTCTGGTAGAGGAGGACACCACTCCTCATCCGAACTTCACAGATAAAGAAGCTTGTTACGGCAAGATGATACAGCTTGAGAAACATAGCTGGATCTTATCTTTATGTGCTTCTAAAAGATGTTGCTGAAGGGCGGCCTGTTGTCTCACTGGCGCCTTTAATTCCAACTAGCTATGAGGCTATTTAAAGATTAATGCTGTTCTTTCAGGCTTGACTCAAGTAAGAGGGCCTTGCCGTTGGCAAAACTGCAGGAGGCTAAGCTTCCACATGGGTGGGATCGCTGCTACGAACAGAATACTGGACAATAGTGAGCTTTGAGGCAGCAGAAAGTGACTGGTGAGGAGGAGTACAGCTAATTGTGGTTTGAGGGTAAGAAGAACCAGTAAATCACTAAAGCAATTGACCACTGAGGTAATTGAGTTATTGAAGCCAGAGGCGTAAGAACCACATTGGCTTTGATACTTAATGTGCCTGTTAGAGGTGACAGTGAGTCCAAATGATGATGTAGCAGTGTAAAACTAATTTATAGAGATGTGCATGTGAAGGAAGAGAGGGAGCGTGAGTCTGACTCACCCTAAATCCATGTCCTCGTGTTCTGGGGGCTGGTTGTCCTGCTCACACTGTTCCAGCTCGCCAATAGGGGGAGGTGGGGGCAACGCCTCCATCCAGGTCAGAGACGGGGTCTTGACAGCCTTACCCATTGCCTTCTGCTTTGGCTTACCTATGAAACAGACAAAGAGGGAAACACCATGATTCACTCAGAGAGGAAACACTATCACTTAAGCTCATTTATCATGAGCATGATATGAAACATATTCCAGCAGCGTGCGGCTGAAAGACATTGATATGAGCACAGGACACAACCAGATCTAAGCTAAGCAAGAACATGTCAAACACCCAGATTTTAACTGAGATCAGGGGAAGTGATTTATTTCATGTAAACTATAGCCAGACAGTTCACCACATTTAAAAACAAGTGCTGCACGTTGGGAACGACACAGCAGAATAGTGCTTGTTCTCTTGGTCATCTGTAACGACAAGATCACTCCATATTGAAGAAAGACAGAAGTTCCTGTTGCTCTCCTCACCATTGCAGCGGTCAGGCTGGGCATACTGAGCTCCTGAAGGTCCAGGCTGGGTGATCCAGTGTCCATCATCCTGTTGCTCTCCACTGAGGGCCTGTGTCTGCGTCTGGTTGGTGAAAGGCATGATGGAAGTGGAGGCGTAGGGTGTAGTTGAGGCATGCTGGCTGTATGTGAAGCTGTGCAGGTCCTCGCTGGTGGCGTCGATGGTGCTGTAGATGGGGCCTTCAGTGGAGCCACCCATGCTGTACTTCTCTGTCTGATTCAGGTAGTTGGAGATACCAGCTTCTACACAGGGATGGAGGAATAATATGTATAAAAATAAATCTGCCACAACAGCTTTCACGAAATAAGCAGACAGACATTCATATAATGTATGTGCTAAAGTCGGTTGGAGCAGCATCCTACCATTGTAATATCTCTCAGCTGTGTCGTGATTGGTGGTGCAGCAGTTGACGGCCTCTTTACCGCTGTGAACCAGGTTGGTGGTGGGCCAAGAGTCTGCCAGCCACGGATAGTTGCCCATGTTGCCTCCCAGCATGCCCGGCCTACAGAGACATTTGGCGTTAATTGAAGACAAAGTGGGACACAGTACAACAGCCTCCACTGTCCATAAATACAAAGAACAACAAAGAAAAAAAACAGCATGGATAGACAGTGATGAATATTTATAATTATCAGGCCCATCTACTGATGACTGTGGTAGATTACAGATACAAAGCAGAACAGAAATGTAATATATAATTTAATTACCTTCCATTAAGTCCCGATCCCTCTCCATGTGGGAAACCAACTGCAGAGGAGAGGAAGTGTTGATGACTAATGGATGTTACATTCTTGCAGCTTACATGGTAATTTAAGATCAACTGTTGTAATTTCCCATAAATGATTTCTATTCCATACAGTCTGATGTATCCACTGTGCACTGTGTACTGTCTGTTGAGCCCATGTGATAGCAAAGAAAGCTAAAATAAATGCATTTGTTTTAAATTTCACAGTAAAGGGACAAATCTCTAAAAGCAAAAGTTGCTGAAGTAAATAGACTTATTTAAAAGGCTTAGGTAGAATTTCTCATCTTAAATGTTCTTTCTGACCTGCTGGTGTGTATGCAAAGGAGGCAGTGTATTGGCTAAGCTCCTTCCTCTTCTTGCGGCGGCAGTAGATCCAGACGCTGAAGCCCATGAGAATGACCCAGCAGGCTCCGCCAATGCCCGCGATGAACGCTGGCTGCTTGACCACGTCTGTGATCTGCTCGGCCAAACTCACACTGCTCTCTTCGCCGCTCTCGCTGGGGCCACCGCCACCTCCTCCACCTGGTACAGAGGGCTGCTCAGCTGGCGGCTCTGAGAGAGGAAAAACAGGAGGGAAGAGGGAAATAAGAGGACAGGTACAGCAGGGCTTTGAGTCAAATGCTAATGACATTTCAGACATTCTCACGTTTAACAGGAACAATATTTACCTCATTCACCATCGTTTTCACCTTAGTTTAGGATGTTAGCACGCTAACATTTACTAATTAGCTTAAATACAAAGTTAAGCTTAGGGCAGATGAGAATTTCAGTTTTAAGGTTTCAAACCAAAATACAAAATGATCACCAAAATTACTGAGACCCTTGGCACCATGACTGTTTGTGCTATAGTTATTCAGACAGTGATACCAGATTTGATACTTTCAAAAATGCTGATCGTTAATATTTGATGGACCAACAAACAGATGGACAGACAATGCCATAACAAGGGCAACGCTGCAGGCAAGGCTAAAAGTGAAAAAACATTAAAAAGTAAACATTCTGACATTGGGATTAGGTTTGCAGAAAAAAAAAATAGCCTCTGGTGCATCTGCATCATGTCCCACAACACTGTTTCTGTCACTGCTGACTCACTGATGAGGACAGACACCGGCTGACTGCGAGTGCCGATGCCGGCGCTGGTCACCGCCGCCACCTCCACCTGGTAGAGCACACCAGGCATGACACCTTTCAGAAGTGTGGATAACGTGTTTCCATCCACTGTCT
>JAPZDY010000006.1:957320-967372 GCA_029783645.1 Ctenochaetus hawaiiensis | reverse complement strand
TGTTTCAAACTGAGTAAATACACAAGTGGGCCCGGGCACGGTTCGATGTTTCAAGTGTGAATGCAGACCAGCGGGGGAAGGGGGAGGGGGGCGAACCGCGCCAGAGTACGGTTCGAAACAAGTGGGCCTAGTGTGAATGCACCCTAAAACTAAATGGTGTGTTATTCAAAAGACTAAGACTAAATCAGAATTTGCTGTCATAATTGACACTGCTCAGGGTTACCAGAACCAAGGGCTGATTTTTTTGGTCTGATCTTCCACACTATGAAAGAAAGCAATTTACTAGAACAATGTGTGAAAGACAACAGCTATCAAAAAAAAAGACTTGAAAACACATTTGAAAAATTGGCCTTGCAGAGTTTTGTAAAGAGGGTAATGGTTTCAATATGTTTGGTAGATCTCAAAATTACACGATGTGTTCTAGTGATAAACTGAATGTGAAAATAACTGTTCTTTCACTAGAAATTCACAGGTTACAATTAACTATTTAGGGTTTACTTTAAAGCCCTAAATGTATCTTGTGTAACACCACTTGCGTTGTAGCGCAATATTTTGACAGGTGTCCACTAGTACAACTGACTAGGCTTTACACAAGTCTGTAATAACAAATTCCCGTCTGTCGACTATAAGTGGTAATATTGCAACCTAAGAAGTAGTCAGTTAAACAACTAACAAAGATGAAAAAAGGCACGAGATGTGAGCAGGTTCTAAAGGCTTTGCAGATCATTTATGAGGTACGTAATACACACAACAATTCGTTAATGACTTGACAACACATACTAAGTGTTTAGGTGAGAAATTAGATTGAACAAAACCAAGTTTGTTTACAATATAAACTCCACAGAGCAGATTGTAAACAAAATCAGTTATAGTGAGATAGTCAGGTGCCTCGGCTGCATTTACAGTACGATGTGAGGGCAAAGGGACTGACTAATTTTAACTGCACCTGTGAGGGCTGCTGGATCTCTAATTAGTTCTCCTGTTGCATTCTGTGTGGTTGTGGGTGTGTGTGTGGTTGTATGCGTGTGTTTGGGAGTGTTATGGGGGATTTTTAATTAGTTTTTCATCTGTTTTACAACAAGATGTTTCAGTCTTCAGTAGTTCATCAATTTACATGCAGACCCAATCCACCGCAAACACAATCAGCCTTCCCTTATTCACTTATTCTGCGAACACAGCCCACATTATTCCCACTGAAAACCTTATACATTATGCAGAGGATGTGCAAGGCTGAGCCTATCATGACTAATGCCTTGCTGAGCGGCGTGCACGTACTCGGCCATTCTCCTCTCCTGCATCTGGGCCGACTCATCAGTAACGCTGACAGAGGAATTACTCAAGCCTAAGTGGCTTGTCAGGGCATCCTGCAGGACATGGGACAGGTGACTCTCCATCCTATGCAACATCTCTCACTGCTCCTCCTCCTTCTCTATAGGCCCTGACCTTGAGTTGACCTGTGGGCCGGCTGATGGGGCATCTGTCGGCGGGGGTAAAAAGCCAGTTCCCAGATGGTGGCGTTTGATCGGTGGACGGGGAATCAGTATGGAGGGCGGACGGGGTAAACAGCCAAGACACCTGACTATTAATCAAGGCAGGCAGCTCTGGGCGCTGCGCAAAACAGATTGCTGAAAAATGGATGAGGCGAGAGGAGAAGAGAGCAGGAGGGAAGGAGGAAGGCAGGACAGAAGAGCTGCGAACTTAAAGACAGAATCCAGCTATATTTGTTTATTTATAATCATTTAATTACATCTTTGACATTTTGGATATTTCTGTTCTGCAGTGCTGCAGAAATCATCTGCCAGTCAAACAGAGTGATGTGAACTGTGGCGTCTTTCTTCTGTCTTTTGTCCTTCAACAGCTAACTACCCAGTTAGCATGGGTATCAGCTGTCTGCACAATTGTGCACAGAAGGTTGATAATGATGTCAGATCCCTTTTTGGGAAAGTGCAGACGTGAAATCTGATTACAGACTATAACATGTGTACTCTGGGATTTAAAGTCAACACATGAACTCGATTTCCTGCTTTAACCTGATTACTCTCAGTAATCTGTTTTCTTTTGCCCAAGCAGTCCTTCTCACACTCCTCGGGCTTTGTTTGGGCTCTCGTCTTTCCAAACTCTCCCTCTCTCTTTCTTTTTTTTTTTACCTTGCCATGCCCGCACACACCAGCGACTCCACGCCCACGTCAACTGTTAAGCAGAATGGCAACACAAACCTCTCTTTAACCCCCCTACCAGCAACACACACAGACACTTCCCGTCTGTCCAGGACATCTTGGCACCGGTGTGGGACAGTGTGAGTGTGTGTGTCTCTGGCACATATCCCAGGGTAATGGCATCTCCTCATTGCCAGGGTTCGAGGAACAAACAGACCATCTGTCCACCTCCAGGGGCCCAGATGAAAATCAACTTATTTATACTGATTATTCCAGGGTTAAATGTGCTTTATGAATGCTGATTTCATTTTTCTCCCATCATGCAAAACTCCCTTTGTGTTTAATGTGTTTGTGTGTAATGTGTTTGTGTAATGTGTTTGTGTGTAATGTGTTTGTGTGTAATGTGCTTGTGTGTAATGTGCTTGTGTGTAATGTGTTTGTGTGTAATGTGCTTGTGTGTAATGTGTTTGTGTGTAATGTGCTTGCCACTCTTCTTTTGGAGTGAAGTTATTGATGAGCTCACATAGAGGAGTGTCTGGAGAGTTTTAGATTGATAAATTCAATTTAAAATCTAACATCTCTGGGACAATAAAAGACTTAATTTCAATTTGGGAAAATTATTTAAACTTATTTCATCATTTGTTATTTTGTCCTTTGGGAAAAAAGCCAGACGGACACTGATATCGTCAGATTAGATAATCAAATAAAGGTCTAGAGAGGTAAGGTCTACAGTGCATATTTTTTCAGCTCTCCACTTTTATTTTGATAATGGTGACATTAAAGCAGGACATGAAGTCTCACAGTTAAAAGGATTGGTGCAGTTTACAAAAGCGCGATTCTTATTTTCATAGCTTCGGCACAGTTATTATCACAAACAAGTTTTTGCCTGGGATCTCAAACAATGGCAATATTTTGATATTTCCTTTGACCAAAACGAAAAAGGCTAAAGTAAGATGTTGGTTCGTAAAATGTAATTGATGTTTACTGCAGTTTGATTACTGCTCACATTCGTTTTTCTCTTCTGCAGACTTTGACTAACCAGTGAGATTTGTTTAAAATCCATCTGACTAATCCTTTTTTGTCCTGTTAGACTTATTTTTAGTGTTTTCTCCACCTTCCCAGATGTCAGTGGTTCGCTCAGTGTGTTCAATTTATGACAACTGACAGAAACAGCAGCCAAAACACTACAAATAAGACCCAAGTTGTTACCAGCCAGAATTCTATTTTAAGACATAAACACAGACATCTTTTTAGCCATGCTAGCAGCTTGGCTCTTGGGATTTTTGGCTGACAACTCCTATTTGGTTTAGGCAGAAATATCTCTGCAACTACTGCATGGACCGCCATAAAAAAATTGGTGCAGACATTCATGGTCCCCAGATGGTGGAGTCTAATGACTCTGATGATCCCCTTTCATCTAGCTCAAACATCCCACTCAGATAAATGGTTCTGAGTAAAGTGTCTCTGCTACTGTTAGCTGGTTTTTAGATGAAACTACTCTGAATTTGTCAAATTCTTTGATTTATGACTGAATGACCAGCTGCTAAACTAATGACTTTCCCATCAGCCTCAGCTGTACTTAGAGTTCAGTGTGAAATCAGCAATTATGATAACATGCTTAAGTAAGGTGTTTAAAAATGGAAAATGTATACCCATTTAATAGCAGCATGTTTGCATTGTCATTGTGAGCATATATGCAAGTGAGTATTTGAACTGACTGCATGATTGTGCTGCAGAGCGACCTCACAGAGCCTCAACATTGCCTTAAACAATCTGTCGTATTTCCTTTAGTTTCATTTAGTAAAGTTTGTCCACTTACTTATTCACTCAACAATCCTATGTCATTATCATTATGGCATATGGAGGTAAATTCAGAGAAACAGCAATACAACTGTAGATTTTAAGTGTGATTGTGAGTTTTGGTTCATTGTTTTAGTGATGGACTCAAGTGTCTAATTTCTGACATCACTGACAGACCGGAAATCTAAGTATGAGGAACAACATCTCAAATGAAACAAATAATGTCTACAAGTAACTTCTTGATCCCATCTATGAAAATCCAAAGCCACAAATAGCATCTGATGTAATGTTTGCTGTACAACAATAAATCAAATAGAGCCCCATCACTGAGGGCATGTCTGTTTACTGTGTAGGATCTGATCAAATGGAACCAAACTCTACAGAGAACTTCAGCATGCTGTTTGACAGCGTAAAATGGCTTCCAAAACACAAATACTTTCAAGTTAGTGCTCTCAGCTGTCAAGTCACTCCCTTTCACTCCCACATGACACGAAGGCAGCATAAAATGTACTTTACGCCTCTGACTCCCAACGATTTCTCCTTCTATCCTCTCTTCCCCCTCTGTCTCCTGCTCTTCCATCTCTATCTCTCACTCTCATCCACTCCTCACTTGCAGTGATGTATTGAGGATTTAATTACAAGTCTCAGCGATCGTTAATCATTGAGAACCCACAATCAATTAATGTGTGAGCCTCCTTGAGTCTTGCAAAGGCTGCGGTGACCTCAGGTGCTGCCTCATACCCAGAAGGGAATTCTGGGCAGAAAGGATTTCATTAGCATGAAGTAAGAAGGTGCTAACGACTGCTAATGGCCTTGCACGCTCATTATCATGGTGATCACGCCTCACAGATGCGGTTTTGCTCCGTTTCCCACTTCTCCTCCTCCTCTCATAAAACTCAACATTTGAGTCAGTCATAAAAATGTCCTCTGTTTAAGCGCTTCATGCCTTTCCTGTAATTAAAACTAGTGGTGTATCATGTTGAATATGTTTATCCTGTGTGAACTGTGTTGTGTTTGATGTGCAAATAGTGATACATATAGATTGTGAGTAGATTTTAATGAGTTCATTGGAGAGTTTTTTTTTTGGCAATGGAATAAGAGTTAGTTAGTTAAATATACAATGAATTCAATAAAGTTGAAGGTCATTCCAGAGCTGTGAATTTAAAAGGCAAAATGACAGGTGTATTTTCAGGTGTATTTTGTGTTTCATTAGTGATAACGGACCCCTAAATTGTGTTTGCAGTTTCTTTGTTTGGGCCCCTGATTCACATACCTGGAGGTTGGTGATTTGGAAGGTGCCATTATCCATCAAGCTGATTCGGGCATCATTTCCCAGGATCCTTTGGCCATCTTTTTCCCACTGGATGCTGGGGATGGGGTTGCCCATGATGTGGCAGTGTAGCTGGGTGGTGGAACCAGGAGCTAAAGTGTGATTGGCTGGTCCCTGGCGGATGATGGGTGGGACACGGTCTGAAGGTTCTATAGAAGCAGAGAACAAATTCAAATGACTTTTTCAGCTAAAATTTTATGTTCTTTATGTTTATGTTTATGTTTTTTGACACAAAAACAGCTAATAATCTACAGTGTGTAGAGGTTGTGCCACATGGTGAAGAGAGACTGCTGTTTGCCCATATTTTCTACACATGCAAAGCCCCCAAACCATTTCCCTTTTCACAATATTAGACTGCAGGCAGACACACATTCATTATCAAACACCCTACGGCCTGAAATGTGATCATAATCAAGAACTCTCAGAGTCATCTTCATGGTGGTATTTAATGAGGTTTTTTGAAAGCTCAGATTTTCTTCTTAAAACAAAACTCAACTTAAAACATTAAACTTTACTGTTCAGAGAGCCCATTTTTTCCAAGTATCACAGGCTAAATGGAAACATTTGTCTCTCTTTGAACTATTACACTAAGCTATTGTTGATGTACATGAGTTTTTTTTTTCATTTTTTTATTACTGTAACTAAAAGTCCCTGTTTGTTGCTTTGGTTACATGTGTCCATGTAAAATCAAAGCCTGTCCTGCCATGTAAAATGTAAAATGTCACTAGAAGAGAACATCTACTCCCAGAGCCTCTCAAGTCGACCTCTCTGTGGTCCTGCCCCAGTTCAACATGCAAATCGATGACATAGATTTTTCACAGGCAGGAAAGATGTTGATACGGTTACTTTCTGTCAGAGGAATACAACACTTGACAGGATATTGATTAGCACCTCAGTGCATTCAGTATTTTCTTACACTTAAAACTGTTTTTTAACGAACACCATACCTTTAGGTTATTATGTGGAATATAGTGATGCTGTGTAACTGAGGGACTACAAACAACACGTATCTCCTTTTTACTACATGCATGTATTGAGTAAGCAATCAATGACTTATTTTAATTACCCGTTTATTTCATTTACAACATCTGCTATATAACTGCAAGCTATATCTATTACTTTTGAAATGGGATTGGTGTAAGTGTCTTGGCCAGCATGTAACATGACGTTACACACATTTTGGTACCAGACAGATGAATGCTAACAGATCCAGAACACTGAGGGGGAATTTGCATTAATATCTCCCTCACACTTTTAAAAGTTTACTGTGAAACTATTCGATGACACCTTTCATTAGCTTGAGGAAATGTAAAAAAATAGATGAATAGATGCTTGTGTGAGCTTTGTTTACATCAGATGCACCACTACACTACAATAGAGGGAAAACATTTTATGCTCACATTAACATTCCTGACTGATGTGCAGCTGCAGCTACCAGTTGTAAACAAAAGCTGTATTCAATGGCAATTAATGTCCAAAGACGAAAGCATGCTTTCACTTGACCCTCTGGCACCCGCAGCCTCCCTGACATCTTGTTGCAGCCACATAATGTCATGACCAAGAAACTCATGGACATATATGGCTGCATTCCATGTCGCTGTGTCTGTAAGTTCAATCCTAAACATAAACACTACAGTGCAAGTGTTGTCAGCTTGCATAGTTCTGCTCAGTGAAGTCTAATTAAAAAAAAAAAAGAAAAATCTCTGCTCAGCTATAAATGGTTGTGGAAATGAGCAAAAGACTGTAACTGAATGTGTATTTTCTGTTCTTTTCTTTTGTGCTATAGCAACACAAAGCCCTCGCTGCACAGTGACTTTGCAAAAGTAGAACATTTCACTCACCATACTCTTTGATATTTGCCTACAGACGTTCAGCATACCCTCGCTAGGGTTCTGTATTGTAAAAAGCTCTGATATCTTCACCTGACTAAAGCTGACTGAAAATATGAAAAGTCAACACAGGAGTGAGAGTACTTAGTGCTTGAACAGAATCCTTGTTTATTCCCTGAATGGGAGGAGGCACAGAGGGAAGCATATGCTGCAGCGGGGATATTTGCATAGAACTATCACCAGTTGTCTCTTCTGATTTCATCAAATAAGGACTCCTGCTGTTTGCTCATTTGAAAGAAGAATATTTTAATTTGAGAGTGATTTGAAGGGTTTTCTGTTTTATAGAAGTACATGAGGAGGGAAGGGAGATAAATATAATCAGCAGATTGTGAGAAATGATTAGTCAAAAATGAAGCTGAACGTTTAAAAAATCAGCAGAGGAGCCGACTTTCTTTGCTAATTTTTGCTAAACTGACTCAGCATGTTGTCGTACGCACCTTAAAAGCACAGCTCAAAAAACACAGTTGTGTATTTTTTTCCCCCTCTTTTTTCATTTATAAAATTAGTTGAGTGAAGTTTCACAATATTGACTCTTGGCTTAATAAGGGGCAAATGCTGATAGCATAGGTTTTAACAGGAATGTTTCTCCTGCATGAAAATGTCAATATGCCATTTAGTTCAGTGGTGAAAACCAATAAAATGAATCTGTCAAACAGAGGGCTGAGAATACAATTCAATTCAGTTTAAATATGCAATTTTTCAAGCATTTTATGATGGAAACTGCACCAAGAATACTTGCTGGGAGGGACATGTGGTCAGCAAGGAGTCAAAAGTAGATTGTGGTGAGTCACTGAGATTTACTGCACCAGAAACAGAGGTTCCAAGTTTAATAAGGTCTAAATATTCAGACCAACTCTTAAACAAAAGATGCAATAAAATTAAGGGTAACACTGTCAGTGGGTATGAGCCCCACACAGAGGAAATATTAATGCAGTTAAAATAGTGTGGCATGTGTTTTCTGTTCATAATTACTGCAGCAAACAGTCAGTGTAGCTTTAATGTGATCCCAGTTTACAGCTCTTTGAGTCGCAGGTTAGTGTACACACACACACACCCTGTCTGCCTCTTTGTATGCGTCCACACTCACCACTTTCCACCTCCAGCAGGGCTTTAGTCAGGATGCTGCCGGCCACACTGATGGCCTGGCAGATGTAATAGCCGGTGTCTTCCACCTGAACGTCGGCGATGGTCAGTTCACCGCTCAGCGACACGGAGAAACGACCCACCTGCGACGGCTCCTGGATGGGAAACAGCAAGATCTGAGGAAGAACATGAGAATAATTAGTCTTTTTATTTAACGTCCTTATATTCATTTACTCATTTAAACATCCAGCATTTATCATGCCTTTCTGTTCAGCTCTTTATCATTTTCTGTGCCTGCATTCAATGAGCTGAAATTAAAGTAAACACGTCTTAAAACCCTCAAGTTACATCACAAAGATGTTTTACCAGTGTCAGACACAAGGTGTTCCACTTTGCACCTCTATTAAGAATTTGAATTGAAGCCATTCACAACATTATTTTTTTAACTTCAGATCTCCTGAATCACACTGGAAGACACTTGAGCTGACATTTTTATTGAGACCAAACAAGTAAGGTCAATTGAAAGTAAAGAGGCAGAAGAAATGGAGGACGGTTGTTCAAGTGTTACTAATTGAAAAAATAGTAAAAGAGAGATCAGTAATAAGAGGTGATGTAGACGAATGAAGACCTGTATTTAAGTTAGAACTCTGTACAAAAAACTTTGTGCGTATGACTATGTGCATCCTTGAACTAAGAATTTTCAACATTAAATACACAGTAAAGGAGACGTGATGCTGAGAGATGGATGGAGGAGCAGCAGAGAGGACGAGCATGCAAACAGTGGGCTCTCATTTAAAGATAAGGCTGGCTCGCACTGACACAAATTATTGCAGCAAAAAAATCCATTTTCAGCACTGCAGTGATGTGGATGGTCCCTGGGACCCACAGGAGGTCATCTGAGTGAGTCCCCAATAAAATGTGTTCTTTGACAGATTGTAGTATTAAAGTCTAGTGCATGATGGCATGTGGATTTTTTATTGAGTGTGCCAGCTAATACAGAAATATATTTGTGGTTCCTCTTTTATATTATTTCTGTTATTGTAATGCAAGACAGGCTTTTATTTGTTTCAGAAACATTTTTACTTTTGACATAACACAACATTTTTGAATATAACTATCATCAGGATAATACTGATCAGCAAGGTTTCTTTCTCTTCATTTCTGGGATTTCAACATGCGCTGGTTAATCACAATATGGCATTATCAGGGAGAAAGTCAATACTGAGTTTACTGCACTTTTTTCAGGTTTCAATCCATCAGGGACACAGGACTATGACCTAGTGAACTCAAAGTGCATTTAGAAAGAAATCAAGAAAACCTCCATAACCAGTCTCTTTCATTGAATTTTCATCACGCAGACCCTCTGCTGTTTCATTTATCTGGTGAGTCAGAAGCTCGGGGTTCAGGCCTTTGCTGCAGGGCACGTCAACAAAAAACGCTGATGTTACTCCCTACCTGATTCCTTCTCCAACCACAGGGTTTAAAAAAGCTCAAATGAATCTGTTGGAGGCCATAACTCATAGGTTCTTCTGAAGCATTAATTATTTCCAGTGAAAAATATCCTTTTTACACCTGTAACTTTTCATGGCCTGAAAGAACTCCATAGCCTTTCATATTCTGTATATAATATTCTATTGGCTTTCATTTTTCTAATGCAATACAGTGTTATCAAAAGTGTTTTTTTCACAACTCTTATCCAACACCTTCTCTACTTTCCTTTTCCATTTGTCAGTTTTAAAATAACTGTATATTTCCTGGATATTTCACTGAAAGGCAGCCATTATTCATAACATG
>JAPZDY010000006.1:916080-930500 GCA_029783645.1 Ctenochaetus hawaiiensis | reverse complement strand
CCCCCCCCCCCCCCCCCCCCCGACTCATTCCCACATCACACACGCATGTGCACACACTCAAACAGAGCAGAACAAGCCTGAGGCATGCCAGGCCCATTTGATTGAAATAGCCATATTTCAAGTCAAGAGGGGGGTTGTATTAAAATGCTGCTTGGCAGGCAAAGACATCTCACATTGAAGCCCCCTGCCACTTGCAAACACCCCCAACCCCTCCTATTAACCTGACACTGCAGAAAAATACCTCAAGTCTGTGCACAGACGTGAATAAAATGCCTTCTTTTTTAAACCCAAATGTGTGTGTACTTTTATACACACACTTATTCTCAAACAGAAAAACTTCTTGTTTGTGTGTTAGTCCTTCCAATCTCCCGGCACGGCGAGTGTTCACCTGTGTGTGTGGCTCAGCAGCAGGTTCCCATCCCAATTCTGAGCTGGTGCTGCCGCTCCAACTGTGCTCACCCACCCGACAACCTTGAGGTTAATCCACCGCAAACCTCCCCTGGCATGTTCATGTTTGCCCTTTGTGTGTGTGTGTGTGTGTCCATGAGTTTTTTTTTTCTGCCAATTTCTCATCTATGTGTTTCATTTCTGCAATTCCTGATGGGATACACACATGACTTCCCTGACCCCTGTCAGCTTGCCGACCAAACTCAGCAGAGTATGGACTCTGGGAATTAGTAAGTAAAGTAACATAGTGGCAGCCCGGCTCTCAGATTTTTCTCCCAGGTAGTGAAAGTATTGAATAAGGCAGGCTGGTGGTAAAAGAGATATTCTTCAAGCAGAACAACAGTTAGTGCCACGGTGTCCTTGAGCAAGACACTGATTTGTTTGCTGTTGTGTAGCTGACCCTGACTCCTGACCTCCTGCACTGAGAAGCAAGAAAAAACAATTTCCTGGTTTGGATCAATAATATCACATTATTAAAAAGATGTAGTTAAGATTTATTTCTTGCTCTCTTAATTCTCATACAGGGAACTAATGATAAACAGTGAAGGCTCATGACCTCTGAGGAGGAAAGATATGTTAGATGCTGTGCAGTCAGGGTTAATGGCTGTTCCTTGCTCTTAAATATCAAATCTATCAACTTAATGAAACTGTGTATTTATTGGCTTATTTTTCTCCAAACGAGAATTTCAGTCTAAAAAATGTTTAAGTTTTATGATAAAAAAAACAGTACCATATGACATTTTGGATTTTTAAGAATTCTGACTCATTATGACTCTGCCCTTTATGAGTCTCATGTTTTAATTGAAGCTGGCATATCTAAAGGGAGCATCCTGAAAAGCATCCTAAAGTCCCGCACTCGTTACAAAAGAGAATGTGTCCCTCATTGATACTATGCTGAAAATGACAGAGATAAAAGACGTACCACATCTCTTCAAATTAACCCCGGCTATTCATGAAATATTCAAACTGTTTGACAACACTTACTTCAGCTTCAGTGGCTCCTCACTCCTCATAAAGCTGAATAAATTATCAGGTGAAGCTGTTCATGTGTGATTGACAGGCTTGGAAAAACAGCTTTTGCCCTTTTGACAAATAAAAGATCCGTCAGTGAAAAAAACAGACATTTTGGAGCGGATTTTAAGGAACTATTTTTGCAATAGTTGGAAATGCTCCGTGCCTTATGAAACGTAGGAAAAAAGGAAATGAAACAGCATTCTGATGGTAGCTGTTTGGCAAAAACAAGGCAGCAGAGAGGCTGAGAGGAAGCAGTGTGGACTGCAGGCTCAGAGCTGAGGAGGAGGGACATTTGCAAACACTCAGATCAACTGAATTCAATACATCTATATGTCTTTGGATATGAAATGTGATTTGGAAAATGAGGTGTGGCTAGCTGCACACATGCATCTGCAAGTGTGTGTTCCATGATAAAAACAAAAAAAGCCCACACTTGACATATACATGGATAACCCACATTATTATAACTGGAGTGAATGCTTAAACTCAACAACAAACCTCGAGCCCCTCCTCCGCCCACCCTCCACCAATAACATCCACCCCGGGACCCCAAGGGCCCCCCACAACAAAACCATAACAGAGGTGGTCAGGCTCCTGTGTGTGGTCAGCTAATAAAGCAATTGTCTGGCCCTGAAAAGAGGATTACTTTAATCTAGTAATGGCCTACGTCGTGCGGCCCATAGCAGCGGGGTAAGAGGGTCACTGAGAATTGCTGAGAAGCCCATTGTAAAGCAACTGAAGCGTCCCCCTCCACCCAACACACCCCCCAAACTCGCCTGCCCTGAACTGCCCTCAGCTGACCCACCAGGCCAATCAAGGCTACTGTAGTTCACCCATCTGGAAAACCAGAAACACTCTTTAACTCAACCTCAAGGCGAACATGGTGGACACAGGCGCCTATTGACAATTGGTGCCCCCACCCAACAGGAACACACTCACACACCACCCTTTAATTATTGACCACTGCTGTGTGATGGTGGCTACGAGCACCTTTAACAATTCCACTCTAACAATAAGGCAATTTAAGTGTCAGACACAAAAGATACTGCAATGTAATGCAGCAAAGCATTTTTTATTGCTCAGTCCGAGTAGAATATTATGTGTTATTGTATAAATATAATAGGATGTAATCTCTGAGAGTGAGAGGCAATGTGATACATTTTTAAAATCTGATTTCATGGAAATCCAAATGTAGTGTTTTGGCATCTGCTTAGCCTTTTAAATCATGAATGTAGAACTCACACTAGACTTTCTGAAACACACTCAACATCTTGTCACCTGAACCTGTAGTGACACATCCTCACCAACAGAGTCCCATTTTTAATCCACTGCTATTTTCAGTCTGAATGCAGCTCATGTGCATGAAAGCTTGTTCTAGTATAAGTGGAAAAACACCCCGACATGTTTGCCAGAAGATGGACGGCTTAAAGCTAAATACAGAAAAGGATAGCCCTGACAGCTGCTTGTATGTCTGTGAGCAGTTTTCTATGCTGTCTTACCATATTGTAGGATCTGTCAATTATCTCAGCAGTATATTCTGTGGTTTGCATGCACAGATAGACACAAAACTCTGACGTTTTCAGCATGTGTTCAGTTTCATTGTGATGTCGCTGACTCTGACACTGTTCACCTTCCCTGCCGTTGCCTGAGAGGTGAAAAAGGTGAGTCGTGTCTCTGACATCAGCGTCTTCCTGTTGGAATCGGGCCAGTTTGCTCATGTCAGATGATAACCCCCCACTCCCACACCCCCCATCAGCTGTCCATGACTGTAAATGCAGCACACGACGGAAGTCCAGCCGATGTCGCAGCTCCTCCTGTCAAACATACATGAACGCGTTCACATAGCTCGAGCAGATGGTCAGGACTTGTATCCTGCCTCGTGCCCAGCACACTTCTTACCCTGTTAGTATGCCATGCCTGTTCATTACCCTGCGCTGAAAGGGGAGTAGGTGGAGGTGGTGGCGACGCTGGTGTGATTGGGGGAGGGAAGAGCAACAGTTCCAATTTTCCACCCTGTCAACAAACTCCAAAAACAGATGGATCTTGGAGCAGAAATCCATTTAGCTCCACTTGAATGACTTAAGCCTCCGTTCGCTGACCTTTTCTAACTCCGAGGTGGGAGCACGTCTTAAGGAGAAATGAATCTTGTACAAATACACACGAGTAGAAATCAATAAGCATTTTCCACAGCTGTTCGCCTTCGTATTAACCATTTTCAGACAGGTCAAATATACCTAAATCCCCCTGAAATACCCTTTTCACCATACAGTGCTATGGTTTATATCACCTCAGCCATATAAAATGCTCAAAGGTGAATGATATTGTCGATTGAAAAGTTTCAAAGGTTAATTTTAAATGAGAAACTGTCTTTAAAACCGTCTCTCAGCTGTTAACAGAGAAGGAACTGGAAAGACAAGATTGGTATGACCAAAGCACCTATGACAGAAGAGAACAAAAACGTTCACACTAAAAGCACATCCAGTGAGGCTGACATTAAAAAATCAAGCAATCTTTACTGTTAAACATGTTCTCATGCTCAAGAGGATGCTCTTTTTTTGACATTAGCAAACTGTCCTAAATATACAAGAGAAGAGCATAAGCCTCATATTTATATGCAGAGTGGAAACCATGTCAATTAACATAATGCTAATTTAACATTTACCACCAGTGATTTGGAATACGCTGATATTTTCTGACACTCAAATATTAATTTTCCACCAAGCGCATACAACTTGCTGCATTAGAGTTGAAAAATTCCTTAAAATGGCTTCTTTGACCCTTTCACCTTCATTAAATTACACCATACAGATTTTGGCATGAGGATAACCAATGAGGTGGTACCAATGACAAGATGTCCAAATACTGGACTGAGTTGTCCTGTGAGTAGAATGAATTGCCAAACATCCAGAATGACTATCTAACTTAGAATAACTCAAGCAATAACTAAAAAAGCATGAAAACAGCAATAAAATTGAGCTGACAATAGCAGAAATTAGTTATACAACAGTAAGAATGATTTTTCCACCAACTGGAACTCAAATTATAAGTTGGCACATAATAATTACACTGGACTGTCCAGCAAATGATGAAGCAGGACAGTTAAGACTATGAAATGTTTATTTACTGCTGTCAAATGTCCTGAAGCTACTGTATACTGAGCTGTCAATGTCTTAAAAAAAGGGTGAGCTCATAAATTACCACAATCTGCTGTTCGATAAACAAAATGATTATCCTAATAACTGGCTCAATAACTACAAAATGCCGTCCAAAAGACAACAAGTGAAAATCAGTTAGATTCTTAAAAGGCTCCATTTGGTAGTTAAACGTTTATTTGTGGACTCATTTTCCTGCTTAGTAACGAGACTGGCAACCAGATGCTTCTCCCTTTGCTGTGTAATGTCCTCCCTTTTTATCAGCTCTGTAATGATGTACTGATTGCATTCAATTGATTTGTTTGAACTGTGTATTGATTGTGTTGGCCTCTCACGCTCACTGTCTGTCATTAATGATGCCTGAGATGTCCTGCTCCTTGTGCTGTTTGTGATGAAATGACTGATGTTTTGAGGTATTCCCTCTGAAAGTGTGTAGTTTACATGCCCAACTGTCTGCCGTTTGCCATCTGACTGCTTTTATCCACATGCCCCTTCATGCCTCCTACAGACGCATTCAGATCAACAGCAGCACATTAAAAAACAGACCCCTCTTTCTCACAATGAGGCTGCTGCATTGGTGCAGCAGGGTAGCAGAACTTTGTCACCATCTGAACACATTACATCTGAAGACAAAATGTGGTGACCAATCAGTCATGTGCAAGTAAAGCTTTAAAGTAGTATCTTTGTAGAATGTTTACCAGAGAAACACTGAGACAATACAGCAACTCATCCTGATGTAACAACATTCCAGCTTCAGTTCTGCCCAAAAGGATTATTAACTGCACTGCAGTGTCCTTGTGTCTGATAAGGCTTCCAGATGGACTTCCTGGTTCGTATTTCTTTCTTTTAATCTCTTCCCTGAAGCAACAAACCAACACCAAACAGCCCCTTGTGTAGCTTTGCCAGAGAGCTATTGTTAGTCACAACGAGCCAAAACAGGGGGTCATTTGCATCCTGTGAGACCATGACTAATGACTCTCAATTAATTACATTCTTAATCAAGAAGATCCATTTTATTTTTTTCCCTAAGAAACAAGGAAAAAGGGTTATTAAGATCCATTCTGACTTTCTTCTGCCCACATTCAAATCATATACAAATCTGAATTGACTTATTACAAACTATGGTAAATGCCAGTTTACAACAAGTGTAGGTAATGACTGTTACTTTAAAAATTCATCACGCATCATTCATTAAATTCATGCATCCCTATTTTACATACTAGACTGTACATTTCCTATTAATATGGGATGGGAGGACCTAGTTAAAGCAATTACAACCCCACAAACCACAAACGGCCTCTACAACAATAAGCTGAACACTTTACTGAAGCTGAAACTGTCACAATCAAAAATCAAGCTGACATTTATTTTAAACCTTACTACTGGATTGTATGTTTTTTCCTGTGCATACCTTCTTTCATACATGCATGTATGTATAGATAAGGAGAAATATCTATTCACACATTCACACATATGTTACTGAAAATGACCACAGAGCACTGTCATGTAGTACAGACGAACTTATGTATCTGGCTGTACAACATCTGTGATCAGCAGCTAAAAGACATAATTAGGCATGATTGGACACAACGGCTGGAGCAAAGGGCCTTTATTGTTCTCCACGGCCCCAGTGGCCCCTGTGCTCCACTGTCGTTAAAGAGGGGGGTAGAGGGGTTAAAGCTCTTCCTCGCACCACCTGTTGTCAACGCCTATCCCCCACAAAACACCCCCACCTAACCCCTCATCCTTCTGCCTTTGTCCCACTGACCCTTTATGTCACAGAAACACACACACACAAAAACACACTCACGCTTGCTCGTCACTGGTTGCACTCGCCTAAAGTATGGTCTAATTAATTCATTGCTATCCTCTGGAGGAGGGTTTGGCTGGTGGGTTTGGCTCCATGACCGGCAGACGGCTGGATCATACAGAGGAGGTTAAGCCAGATCGAACTGTGGCCTCACTCTGACCATCTGATCCCCCCTCTTTTAAGACCAGAATGGCCACTGGCTCTGTCTTCCACAAGGCTGGGACCTGCAATCCCATTAGTGAAGCATGAACAAACCTCAGACTGATGCACACAAGCACAGAAAGAGACGAGAGCTTGTTATCATCAAGCGACTACAAATGTCACTGAATAAATGTTCATTATGAGAGGTGATGGTGTTACTGTATCACTTCCTCTTGGCTCAGTCGAATAATTATTAAAACTGATTCACTGAAAGCATATGGCTATGATGTCCACAAGATATTTCAGCTGAAAAAAAAAACAGATTTGTACAGAGCTGAGTGGGATGTAATTGGAAAATAAAACTTGGCGTTAGCTGTCTTGACAAATGGACCTGAATGGACAATGTGCACCAGTGAGCCGGTGAAAAACATTGTCATGCTCCTGTGGCTGCACAGGAAGATGAAGGGAGGGCTGAATAGAAAAATCATGCCAGTTTCATCAGTACTCACAAATTCTGATGCAAAACCGTGATACTTTTGTTTATTCGTTCTGTTATGACAGAATTCTGCTGTTGTTTATGGTAAAAATCTTTTTTTTTTCCTCAAAGGGAAAATTTGTTTCCTCATATTGCAGAAGAAAAACCAGAAATAGTTAATAAAAGGGCTTTTTAAAAATTAAAATGAATATCTGTTTTTACCTGCTGGAACTATTAAAGTCGGCAAATGATGCAAGGACTGCCCACTAATGCCATGTAGAATTGACTCATATCAAATGACTGACTAGGACAAAAGATAAATCTGCTGTCTCATAAAAATGTAATGCATAATATCAGCTCATCTAAAGAAGGCTTAAAACAGCATATTTGGAAAAGGTTTAAAGAAAAAGACTAATATTCCGTTTTTGCAAATGGAAATAATCTTTTTTCAGGACACAGAATGACATTTAATCTTGAGAATAATGCTCTTCATTAGCTTAGTTTCACCACAAACAACCTAAAGCATTTATTCTCCCATAATAAAGATCTTTTGAAGCATGGAATGGTATTAGGGCAACTATATCTAAAACCCTTTTTTAGATGGTTGTTAGAGCAGCTCTGACCTTACTCATACTCCAGTGATTTATAATACTAACAGGTGCATACAGAAGCTGAAAGCAGTTCAATGGGCCAGACTTAGCTGTACCCTGCAGGTACTTGCACAGTCTGTAAAGATGTACAGATCAGTGTGACTGCACTCCACTGTGTATGACAGCATGCACCACAGAGCTCCAATCACAACCCATATGGCTCCAGACCACTGGGGTTAATAACAGTGACAGAGGGCAGCTCGAGGAGAGCACGGACATTAGAGGGAGTGGAGCAGAGAGGAGCGGTTGACAGGTTTTTAGGATCTTTTTTTCTCTTTTATCAGTGCCACACAGGACACACTTTTCTCCCACTGGAACTCTTTTCTATTGCCAAATTCCTCAAATCCTTTCCCCATTCCCAAATCCATAAAACCTGAAATGCATTTTTTTTTTCCTGCACAAGGACTCCAGTGATCAAAACAGCATGACAGGTGTGTAAGCGTGCACCCAGGCATTCATACATACGTGTGTACATGTGTGTGTGTGTGTGTGTGAGAGAGAGAGAGGAGACAGAAAGAGAGAGGAAGATCTAAGCAGTGACAGTGCTGTTCAGCTGTTTCTCCCACACTGGTCTCTAGGATTACCACGGGTGAGAAAGTTGGCTCGGACTACCGTTACAAAGTCTTAAGGATGTGCGCACCCACACCCACACCCACACATACACACACACACACACACACACACACACAAGACCACATTCACACAAAAGCAGAGGAAGACAGAAGTTTTATCACAACTTCACCTGTTCATTCCCCAAATTCCACAAGGCAGCTGCCATTTAGAACCTTGAAGGCTTGACCTCCCCACAACCTTTAAAAAAAGAGGTGGTGGGTTGGTTTGAGAGACATAAAACCCTTAGAGGTTACCCCAGTCAGCTTTGTTTGAAATACCTCTGACTCCGCCCCCAACATCTCAGAAAAAGCACCTCTTCCCCTACACTACTGGACTGAATATTCATGAGCCATAAAGTCAGGCGGTAGCAGGCATAATAAAAACGTCAGAGGTATAAAACACTCGAAGAAAAAGCCGACAGGAGCTTGGGCAAGTCACTCTGAATGTCAAATCCCCACCAAGGGGTGTCTGGCCCGTTAGGTCTATTGTGCTTGACTGACTTTTATGCATCTGACATGAATTGGCCTCTGCTCTTGGCACGTAACTTTGTAGGCCACATTTTCAGGATCAAAGAATCTCTTTGAGTGCGTAAAATCAGTCAGGATTGGGGTGCAAAAAGACAAATTTTGGAAGGAAATAGTTGGTAAAGTGGCATTCAATCTGTTCTTAATGCAACATGAAGAAAGGTATAATTCAAAAAAGAGGGAGGGATTTTAGAGGCTAACTGCTGTGTGACGAGTACTTTAATGGCACATAAACAAGTTCAGAAACTCATTAAGTTTATACATGCACAGGTTTCTCTTAACATGAATATTTCATTTTGATTTTTGACACATTTTAGAGCTCTCCAAGTTTATGTAATGTGATATTCTAACTGCTCATTTTTAATACATAGTAACATGCATTATTAAATCTTTGTTTTTTAATCAGAGCTTCATTGTGACAATGATCTCTTTCACTTTGTTGACCGTGAAATTCTCAAAGGAGAAAGTATGATTATTTTGAGTGCAGATTGCAGTTTATTCCACTGAAAGGGTGCAGAGAGTATCTAAGGATAAATAAATACAGGATCATACTGTAATTACTAGATTTAAGTGTGAGAAAAGATGTAAGGTAGTTTGGGAACTGCAACAGCAGAGCTTAATAAATGAATAAGAGATGAGATGGATGTTTCTTCATGACTGCAAGAGGGTCAAACCAACCATGTGAACAATGATGAGTATGGTTTTGTGGTAGAGTGTTATACACTATAATCTACAGTACACAGGCTTTAACTGCTGAAGTTTTCATGGGAAAGTATGACAATACTGAGCATCTCCAAAGTAAAGGATGGGCATGAAGGTTTGGTGAACAATGGTTTTATGGTTGAAAGAGCACAGACATCCTTCAATATATATACAAAAATCCTTGTTTGATTTTAAATTGTTAAGTGTAAACCTTGAAAAAATAGTCTGTTATCAAGCCTAATTCCTAAATATTTATATGACTTAGCGAGATTAATCTGGGTGGCATTTAAAGACTAAATGGCAGGATATTTAGTTACCGGTGCGACTAAGGAGAGCTAATCAAGAAGCATAAAAGGCAGACTGTGGATGTCTGTGAGAGTTCTGGGTGAAGCAAAAAAAGGACACTGAAGAATTTATATAGACAAATAATGTAAATTACAAGTATAACGTAAAGAGTCAAAGATCAGGCTTAGACCCCTGTGGCATTATATATCTGATGGTGAAAAGGACTATCAGCAACAGCAATCTGAGTTCCTCTGTGAACCAATTAGGTGTGGCTTCATCTTGACTTTTAGATTGCAGCTTGTGGGATGGGATTTCAGGATCAACAGTACTGAATATTTCTGAGTGGACAATGAAGAGAACAGCTAATTTGGTTTTTGTTGTTGTCATTGTTTTTGGGGTGTTTTGTTTTTTTGTTTTTTTGTTTTTTTAATCCAGGGAAGAAACAACACTGCAGAAGTTTTTAACATGACAAAAACCTGACTGCTGTTGCTGTAGTATTTCACATTAGTCAAAAAAAGGTGCATAGTTTTTTAAAATGACAATAATTTCAGGAATTTTTGGTACAAAATTAAGTGTAGCTGTTGGACTGTAGTTGTTGAGGTTGGAGGATTTGTGTTGTTTTTTACGTTATTCGTAACCACTGTAAACTGCTACCTATATCACATGTGACGTAAGGATACATCCACCTACTGAGTCTTGAAAGGACCTTCATAATTTATGTATCAGACGTTCATTAATCCAACAAATCGCTGATAATAAGTGGAAACTGTTACTGAGGTAACTAAGCAGAGCCTTCTTAAATGAGTTATTGAGTGTCTAATTGTCAGCATGGATGTTTCAAAAGAAAAAATGGTCTGCACACACTTTGGAAATAATGAGTTATTATTGGATGAATGTCCCTATCCAGAAAAAAGATCAGTCAATATTATAACTAGTGACTATAAAAATGAGCTTCTCTGAGTGCCTTCTTTATGTCACACTTTACATTTTCTATTTAGATTTAGTACCAAAGGTACTCAGCATCCATAGCTGTGTTTATAATTTATAAAAATTCATTATTTCAAAATCTTGAAATGACACTGATCCATCAAATTATCTCCAAATCCAAACAGCATGTGCTCATATTCTTAAAAGGACAAATCTTTCTGGGAGGACTTTAGACAGTCATTACCTCTGATTTCAAAGGTCTACGATTAGTTGAAACAGCGCAACAACCATTTAAGGAACACTTTGTTCCAAAAACTAAAATTCAGTCATTACTTGCTCACCGTGATGCCGATGCAAAGTCAGATGAAGTTTCTTACATTTCTAAAGCTTCAGAGCAAAACAGCATTACAGTGTTCCCCATAACAACTGAACAAGCTGGGGACTTATTTCAATTTTAAATTTCCACTTCAGCTACTAAGCTGACAGAACGCCTGTTCCTGAATGGCCATCTGAAGGGGGGGTACAAGCTTGACACCAGCCACTTGATACAATCAGTGAGAAGCTGCAAACTTCAGTATTTACCTGCTGCTTGGGAGTTTGCATCAAACACAACAGGAGAACTCCGCTAAGTCGCATCAACAAGTGCTTCTATTGATTCTAACGTTAATTTACCAGACACCTAGCTACTGTATCTCCTTTCATCTTTTAGTATTTTCTTTTCCTGAATGAGAAGAGAAAATAGCTTTTCATCTTGTGCACCCACAAAAGACAGGCTGCACATTAACGCTTTTAGCTCTGCGGTCACATTAAAAGTTTCAGCTGAAAAGGGAATTTTATAACATTTTCATCGTTTCTATGAAAGGGGCTTGAGCTTCTAGACACTTGAGTTACGTCAGACAAGTTGAATGAAGCAACTTTTTGCTTTTGTTGTGGTTTCAAAGCTTGTCCTCGGCTTGTTAAGTGTTAAGAAGAATGCAACAACGCTGTTCTGTAAAGCTTCAGAAATACTGTGTGGACTTTGAAATTTCATCTTCTACTTTTCATGGGCTGTGCTGTAATATTATCATACAAGAACAGGAGTTATATTATATGATATAACTCCTATTCCTTTAGGCAGATTACCAAAAGTATTCATCTGAAATGATTTATCCAAAAGTTTTTTTTATCATACCACAAACAGGGTAGTTCAAATCATGTTCCCGTCAGCCAACACCTCACTTGAGGGCAAGGTAAACAACCCATGTCCTCAGCATGTAGTTCCAGTGAGAGGTAGAAGAAGTATCACTGTTAGTTGCTAATAACTCAGAAGCTGGTTGAAATACTTATTTTTTTATCCACTGGAAAACAGCATGATGGACTGAATCAAAGCTACAGCAGATGAGGGGTCAGTGAGGAATCTACAAACATTTCATAGCCACCTTTTAAGCCTGCATGCAGTGTTTGATCTTCAAAAGATAGACTTCTGCTGGAGTACCACTTTAAAGCTGAAATCCATGACCTTGCTCAATTTCAAACTACAGCAAGGGTGATGGAGTTTCTAGTGTTATTTGTTTTGCCCATGAGGACTCGTTTATCAACTGGCACTTCAAAATGTCTGGACAAGCTGTCTGTAGTTAAAAGTGAAAAGCTGTACTTTAAAAAGATCTGTGCTCTTATTCCTTTAATGCAAAGAGGTTCAGTAAACCGTCTCACATGAAACACTGCAAAATCTCAAGTCAGGTATATCTGTAAACAGCAAAATTCTGCCGGTTCATCTGTCCCACAGCACAGTGGCCTTCATCGCCCCGCCTGCCTCTCAGCCTGCAGCAGATGGACTGTGAGGGGTTAAACCTCCTGAACCTTCCACCCTTCCCACAGTGTTGGCTCCCACCCTGATACCAAATATACACACCAATACACAATGCAGCTCCCTCTCAGTTTGCCCCCAGTGCTTCCAAGTCACGGGCTGGGGAGCAGAGCGACACCATGCCACAAAGTGCCATCTTGCGCCTTCTCTGGTGCCATGCTGAGCGCCCTGGCAGCTCCAGGCGGGCTTATGTGCCTGTGGCCTTATCTCCGGCCCCATTGGTGCCACGTAGAGGGGGCTGGCACTGGCTTGGCTTGGCACTGGCCACTGTTTGTTCTATATAACCTCTCTCCCTCTCTGTGTCTCTGGAAGCAATGCTTCAAAAGTGTGTTTGCGGGCTTGTGTGGGTGCACAGGCAGACGAACACGCAAGAAGACACAAGTAAAATACACTTTTGCAGTTTTTCCCCTCTCCCACCATGGATTAGGGGTTCTTATCTGTGAGAGCAACGGCTTTGTGCCAGGTTGTGTCCCTGTGCAAATGTCTGTTTGCAGACAGCTGCACAGAATATCACCTCCCAGAGGACCACAGCATCAGGGACAAGAGCAGCAGAAAAGGCTATATATATATATATAGAGAGAGAGAGAGAAATCCAGAAGGAGTGAAACAAACTGTTATTAAGGACAAGAGGCTCAGAACACAGGACCTTGTAAACAGGACCATGCACAACCTCACGGAGCATCATTTGAGTGTCTGTCAATGTTGGCTTCAAGGGAGCTTCAAGTCTCTTGTTACCTTTAGGAACTGCCAGTAAAATCCCAAGGATGCTGGCAAGAAAACAGACTAAAAAAAAAATGTGTCCTTGGTTTTCAGGGGAGTGCTATCCAAATGTCATGAATTAAGAAAAAGCAAAGACAATTTCACTGGGTCCTTAAAGGAGAGCTATGAACTACCAATGTGCAACAAAACAGCGGAGAAAAACAGGAGTTACTCATGGGGAGTGAGAAATTGCCAGCATCTGTTGCAGCTCCATCCTTTGCTCTTTTTCATTACCGGGTCTTTGAAAAGGGATTCACAACACCTCCACCTACTCTCCTCACTTGGTCTCTGTATAGGACTAATATCACACATTTCCTGCAGCTTTTGATATAATACCTAAACCAAGAAGAAGAGAAGTAATAGATACTTCTTTACGCTGCCTGACGAACACTTTTAGGAAAAGGTGGCAGACACGATGCATAGATCCCAGCTGTTTAAAGACCAGAGAGAATGATTCATGGGCTGATTTTCTGTGAGGGCAGTCAGGGGAAATTCAGCCTGATTATTAAGTTAGAGACTGGAGCCTTACAGGAAAACATGTTGCCTGACCATAAGGTGTTTGACAGGAGTCTAGAGTTTCACAGATTTTTATTGGGAATGGAGATTGTTTCACCCGGTTCAGCTGGTTTGTATTAACGTGATGAGAAATTCCTGAGATGGTTTCTGTTTTAAAGGAGGAATAATATTAGGAGAGGCCGGACTGAAGGCATTAGCGAAAATGTTTAAATCTTCACTCGTGTTTCTGCCTTAAGCTGCCAGCACTTTGATGTCAGGAACGTTTTTGTCTGAAGCAGCAGATAAGCAAGGATAACAGAGGCAGAAGTTTATTTTGTGTTTAGTATGTGAGGCGTGAGACACAGCTGTGAACCTCATATGTATCTAGGTGCTTTTTTTCTCATCATTTAAGCAATTCAACGGCACCTGATCTGCAGTCACATAACAAGACAACCTTCTGGAAGCAGCAAGAAACTAGCCCTCAACTATATTCATATTCATATGAACTGCCTAAATTTTCCTAACTGCTGTCAAAAGTAAGTTACACTCTCCAGTGATCTTCAAACACTTAAAGAGATCGG
>JAPZDY010000006.1:883129-907073 GCA_029783645.1 Ctenochaetus hawaiiensis | reverse complement strand
ATAAGGCTTTGAAAGAACAAGAGAGCAGCAATTGTATGTGGCAACAAGACTTTTACTCTTCACTTGATTTTGTAGAAGTGTTCTATGTGAACAGACAGGAGGAAACAGAGGAGAAAGTACTGAAGCGAGGAGGAGTGAGGAGGTATTGGCTGTAGCCATGCAGAGCAAACTGATGAAAAACATTAAAAATGGAACCAATTTAATTAGATTTTTTTTTTTTTCAAAAGAGGTCAGACGTTGATTAGTGCATGATTTGTCCTCACTAATTATCAGCCCGTTAGGGTTCACAATGAAGGCCCAGCCGTGGATGTGCTGTTTCACCCCTGTTAGGGCGACATGCCCCGAGGGACTCTGGGACGGGCTCGCCGCTGGCTGCGAGTGGCCCGACACCGCAGCAGGGAAATGCCACCGGTTTCCTGTCCCACTGCAGCATATTAGATCTGTGTGTGCTTACACACACACACACATACACACACACACACACACACACACACATACACATAGGCTAACTGCTATCTGCTCCTATCTGTCTGACCGCATAGATCACAAAAGTCAGTGTGAGGAAGGAAGGGGTCGAGACGTGGATTTCCTGAACTCTGGAGTCTGTAACTCAAAAGAAAAACAATCAAGATACCCTAAAAACAAACAATGGCGGTCTTTTATTTTTGGTTATTTCTGTATTATCTGATAGCACTGAGAGTTAACAACTCGTGTCTGAGTTTACCAAGAGTAAAGTCCAACTGAGCCTGATTTAAAGTTTTAGCACATTTTTCAGTTTTCAGTTTTTAAACAATCTAAATGCCTTGTTTGTTTGTTTTTGTTTTTAATATATGCAGGCACTCTAATAAGATTGCCCTACATAAATGACTTGTACCAGTGTCACATTTTCATGGCTTATATTCAGAATTTTCTCCTTTTGGCAGAAAGCAGAATGACGGCACACAAACACAGGTTGCAGTCAGTCAGTCAAATTCTATAAAACCGACACCACAATGCGGTGACTTTGTACATTATTGTTGCTTTTTTTGCATGTTTGTTAGTTTTTTTCTCAGTTTCACAGACATTTTGATCTGCTGAGATGATTGTCTCACATTGTACAAATGATCACAGAATTCCTGCATCGTGATACCATCATGTGCAACTGACTGTTCAAGTATCATACAGTGAGTAACTCTGTTATTCCCCCTCTTCAAGAGGAGACGTATCATTTGTGCTGTGGAGATCAAACAGTGAGTGATGACGGGGAGTTCTTCGATTCAGTGAACTAACCAGGGCTGACTCACTGCTCTCTCCTTCTCTTTCTAGTTAAAAGAATCGGTCCAGTGTGTTTGTGCTTAGTCCTCAGATTAACGGATCATGTTTCATGATGACACACTGCCTGCAAGGACTAGATGATGGTACCATAATAGCTCTAATCACGTATGAAACACTCAGAATGTGTAATTGTTACAGGCAAAGATCTCTTATTTATAAAATCACGGTCACAAAGACAAGCAGAATGATATGCCTGTCAACTGTTTTTGAGATTTCAAGGAAGACTGGCTCTGATGTATAATTAAGACATGAACTGGAGAAACTGATGTTAGGGACAAGTTCCAGGACAGCAAGAGATGAATTCAAATGGAGCTGCCTGTCACTTCTCTAAATGCTATGAACGCTTTGGATTTTTGCGGTGAGTTGAACTAAGGAGATAACAAGTGGAGGGGGTTCTCTAATTGCCTCGTCAACAAAGTCACATTTCTTTAATGAGCATTTCCCTTCAGGACATCACGCACAACTGTCAGATCTGCAGCAGAGAATCAACAGCCAGAGACACACTCTAACTGCCTCCCTATCTGCAAGTCCCTTTTTGTGTATCAACACTCCCATCACAGAATAACAGGCAGCCAGCACTGTCACTTTTCAAAAAGAGCTGTCCCTGTCAGTCCTAAAGCCATCCATTAAATCATCAGCTGCGCCTGTCAAAGTCTTTCCGCTACAGCGTCACCTTGATACACCGCTGCCGAAAATGATCCATTATCAACTGGCTTTTTCCCACACCGAGCTTTCAAGTGCCAGGCTCCCACAAATATATCCAACTCTCCGACAAAGTCACTGCTGCGACAGCTGCAGCTATACCCAGGGGCTTTCCTTTTTCACTGCGTGGCAGAGTTTTGCTGTGCTTCAAACTGCATTCCAGAAAAGTCTGTGAACAATAACAACTCAGTAAATTTAAAGAACTGACTGACTGTCTCACCAGACAAATTTGATGAACTCTTGTCGGATGGATGGTCAGACACTAAAAAAAAAAAAGGAAAGGATGGTGGTATTGTGCAAAAAATGTAAAAACACTGCAGGTACATCGCCAGAACTGTGATATTAGTCTGCAGAGACTTGTTAAGCTGTAAGAACCAAAAACTGTGTCCTCTGATTCACAAAGCACCAAAAACAGATTGGAGGAGATCTAAGTTGATTAAAATGCTAAACTACATGTCTGACTCACCCTCTGTTATTACAGTGCACTTAAGGCATTTAAGCTTTACAGCAGTAAGAAGTGATTTACAGACTTTTTTTGCCCTGGATTTTGTATCTCAGGCAGCATAGCAGCTGCCCTTCTTCAAACTGAGCTTGTGAGGAAGAAAATTCTACGAAGATACTCAAAGGGCTCATCAATCATAGATAATGCTGTATAAGATGGAGCTTTAATACTAAAATAAAGAAAAAGGGTGTAATTTATTGAGCTTATAGATAGTTTGATGTTTTTTTTTCTAAAACTTGTAACAAAGTTTTTCACTCTGACACTTCTCTCCGATGACTGTGTGCCCATGTTTAATTTATATTTGTCGAGATGCTTATACAACAAATTCATATCACTTATAAATATTACTTACATACACTTGTTTTTGGTTTTATTTGAATCCAAACCTACACTAGTGATACACTAGTGGAACCTGCTGTTAAGGAATTTACTATTTAATGACTGAGATAAATTAAGGACTTTTACAACCCCTGTGCTTGAGTGTAATTAAGATGGAATGTATTTGTTTTTATTTTTTATTTATATTTCTTACAGTTTACAGTTATGTGCAGAATCACAAATACTTCCAATATATTAAATATATGATCAGAAATATGATAAAAGTCTGTAGAGTAAACAAAGTGTGTAGATTTTTCTCAGAACATTCACACCACATCTCCTTCACACAAAAAGGGTCTTCAAGAATGTTTAAATATTACAGATGTGTTTCATGTTCGTGGGTGAAGTGGATGCAAGAAGACAGATGCCTCTGTTGACAGGAAGTTGTCATGTTGTTGCAGTGTCAGTTTGAAGAGTATGTTTTGAAACCATGCAGGAACTCGTGCCTGCCTCTTTTTCTATCACCTTAATTCTAACCAAGTAAGAGTATTTTTTTTTTCATTTTAAGCACTAATTTGTTATAATCTTTATGCTAATAACACCTATTCCTCCTCTATTATTCAATCAGTACCTGTACTATCACAGACTGTTATGCAGCACAACAGTTGCCTACAGAGGGCAACACTGCCCCGTGCTCTTTGACTGAGACTTCTGCAGTTCGCCTCACTCCAGGTCTGTTTCAGCATCATGACCAGCAGCGGAGAGGTCAGCCTCCTAAAACTACTGGAACTAATGCTGGGGGCCATCCATCTGTCTGCAGCCCGAGGTGGGGAGCTCAGGCGGTTTTGTGTCGGGGCCCCTCAGGCTGTCCCACTCAAGACCTTTAAAGAGAGGTCATAGCTGACTTGTGCTGTCAGCACCCACCGCTAAACAGAGCTGCTGCTCAGTTTAGTCCCTCGTCTTTGATGCTAGCTCAAGGAGTCTCTGGTGCCCCGTTGTGACTGTGTTTATTCTGGCCCTCTGTGGTAGGAATGTGTAGGGGAGATATGAGGCATTACTGTTACGAGAGGGAGCGCAACCCTTGGTCCCCAGATGGAGTGGTGCACTCTGAAAACACACCCTACAGTTACATTTGGAAGGAGAAAGTGACAGAGCTTCTATTTCTTTTTTTTTTTTTTTAATTTACAACAGTTGAATGCACAAATAACTTATTAACAACGCATCACGAGGCATCATCAGACTGTTGTGTAATGAATATTTGGGGCCTGTGAAATTCTCTCATAATGGGTACATACACGAGTGGCTGCACTGTGTGAAGCATAAAGAAATTTAGCTCAACTCCTCTGTTTTTAATTGCATTGTTTTAAATTTAGCAAGCCAGGAGCTGTGTTTGAAAAAAATATTAAATAGAGTAAGAAAAAAAGACCAAGTTACAAATGGCAGTTTCAGCGTTTGATTAATGCTGCAGCTTTTTGAGATGACAGGAAGAGGATGTTAGTTTAGTCACTGGCCTGCCTTTAGAGTGTTTTTTTTTGTCAGCCAGCATCAATTGGGATTCACTTGAACCTTAATAATTTTCAGAAGATATGGCTCATTTGAATGTATCAAAGCTCGCTGAGCTATTGATAGCACAATTGATCTGTAAGGAACAGATGGGCAGGCAGGTGGGGGAGGGAGAAGATACACTTTGTGTGTGTGAGTGTGTGTTTGTTCTCAAAAATGACTACAAAGCTTTCTCTGTCTCCTTTTTTATCTCCGCACAAATAAGCAGATATGTTGTCGATATGCCAATAGCACAAGCCTGAGCCTCTGTAAGCTGCCTCGCTCTGCTGATAGAAATCACCTGCAGTTATACTGTTACAAGTCAATCACATCAACACGGAGGTATTTAGACTGAGACTGTTAATAGTGCCAAAAATAACAGCACACAAACAGAAACTATATCTCGGTTAAACCTCTGCAGTGTGGATAATATGTTCTCGTTACTGGCTGCCAACAGATGACCTGAGCAAGAAGATAAACTGTGCATTTTGTTATCAAACAAACTGGAAAAGGTTCATAGATACTCAAAGCCTGGTCAACCCCGATTCCAGGGAAAGTTAGTACTTAACTCAGGGATTTAGCTATTGATTGCTGGACAGACCAGACACACAATTTGCAGTTATGACTGTGGGAATTCATAAAAAGGGATTTTTTTCTCCTTTCGCTTAATTTTCTGAATTGCTTAATTAGGAAAATAACAGCCAAAATAATCTAATTTTAATGAATCTAATGAAAATAATCATTAAATGCAACCCAAGTGTACAGAACTTCCTGCCAACAGTTTGTAGAACCTGGTCTTACACACTGCTACATTGCTACATGAACGTGTGCTACATTTTGCTCCTGGTATTCACATTGTTCCGGCCTTTTAGGACTACTGAAGCAGAGAACTGCAGAAAAGTTGCTGTCCTTATTTAAGTTTGGTAACTTCAGGGTTGCAGTGTAGTTTAGATGGACAGAAGTGCATACAAACGCTTATGAAGCATACTATATCATGTATGTATGAGCCTTAACTACCTGTGATCTCCACATGGTTAATGACAGACAGGCACACCACACTGACAAACCTCTGAACATCTGTTTGTTTTTCTTTGTAGTTTGGGTGAATTGAATTATGAGCTAGTTAATTCTAGCTGTTTCTGTCCACTGTCCTGACCAATCCACTGACGCCTTCCCAAGCTCCTCTGCTGTAAGTCACTCAGGATGACAGTCTGTTCAAACTCCTTAAAACATGCAACTGCCAGAAATGAAGTGAAGGACTTTGAACTGTTAGATGCCTTGATAATTGTGCTATTTCAGCCACATTACCCCCACCACATTTCCCTCCCTGAGGAAAGAGGAGTTGTAGGCTCAGACTTTAATTACAGTGGGGGTATCAAGGTTTGGTGGGGCTATTTGATCTGGTTACTGGTCTGTTTAAGAAAACCCACAAGAAAACAAGGAAGTCATTTCAAACCCTGCCTTCCAGTCACTTCAACAACAGCATGACAAACACATGGCCCGTTGACGGCTGTTGGGGAGAGCTGCCGGAGACCACCGTGTTGACTGATGGTGACAGAGATGACTGACAATAACAGAGCAGACTCCAGTGTCACCTTACTGGTCAAACAGTCTGACGACCAGACCCCTGAAATGCGACTCTGACTCCACATGAAGGGGCCCTCCAGAAAAGAGACAGGCAGACCGAATGATCCTTAAGTTCCTCTTATCATTATGGTATTAAGCCCATTTTATCATATGTACTTCCCTAACACATCCATGCCAGCACAGATCTGAAGCTAACTCTCCCTTTAATCCAAACAGCTCTGGATTAACAGCATCAAAATGTGACACAAACGTGTTCTTAAATGTAAATTTTAAAAAATAAAAAAAAAAAACTCTCATGACTAAGAATACAGGCTTTCTATCAAAAGTAACAGTGCGTTTTGCTTAAGTGAAAATAAGTAGCTTTAATCCAGCCTTTGTAGTCCCGGAGGAGCATCTGGAGTCATTGAAGGAGCACTTTCACAGATGCTGAGTTCATATGCTCTGCATTCATAGCCAATGTTTGCAGCCTTGTAAAAGGAAGCCTCAGCAGTGGGTCTGGGCCCAAAGACACCACGCTGTCACATACTATAACATCCCAGTTGCACTGAAAATAATGCTGGGAGGGGGAATTCAGTGTAGCACACAACGTGACAGGTATGTTGCCTACAGGTAGCAAATGACCAGTTATACATCTGTAATTGATGGAAGATCTGAGAAGCCAGCATCCAGTATCAATTAGGTGGGTTTTCATCACTGCAGAGATGACTGAGTCTACAAGTGAGAGTGGAACTCTGGCTGATGTTGAGTCTGTAGCTCTTTCTCTCAGTATGGGATGAACTAAAAATGAAAGCACCCTGTGTATATATTTGAAGAATGAGTCATTAAAAAATCAGTTAAACAACAGGTCAAATAATTAGCTATAGACGTGTGAATCTAAGGATTCAGCAGGGGCTAAACTCAGCAAAATTACACTTTATGTTAACACCACATCTCTACATGCATTACATTTCTGCTCCATGCAACCATGGAACCCCACATCTACACAATAAAACACCAGAGTGCAGTTAGATTGAAAAGAAGAACAGTTTAACATGCCGCATCTGCTGCAGGCTTTTATCGCAAAGGCATTACAGTAAAAAGAAGTCATACATATTTTAGCACTGTTGTCCACAGGAGGATATCTAACTCCCAGCCCTGCCATGCTCACTTACAGTGCACTGCATCTCTGAATGGAAACCAACTGTATCATTCTGTCTCTACTGCACAACTGCATTGAGCTGAGGACACGTCTTCATCTAATAGGACTAATAATAGAGATAAATGAGCAAGCTAGGCTTACAACAAAGTCAGGTTTCTGTGGGGAGCAGATGCTGGTGTGAACCCAGGGTCCCTTGGGCAAGACACAGAGCAAAGCTGCATATGTGCTACTCTTATAGCTGCTGGTTTAAGTGGCCTTTTAAATGACATCATCCTGGAGGATTACTGACTTTTGCACACATACTGACTTATATTCAAAGGATTCTACAGGATTTTCATGTCAAGGGCTCATAAATGGATATATGCAACAGAGGAAATGAAACAAAAACTTTGCAGTAGGTAAAATCAGTGGTGAATCTTTTTTTTTGTTTTGTTTTTTCATTTTTCATTTTTTTTTTTTTTCTGTGAGACCCTGTTTAGAGCTCTGAGGAGTCCCTGGGACCTGGTTTGGGAGCATCTGATACGAAGCATATAGGCTCCATCTGTGCAAACATAACCTTAAACAACCAGCCTCGAGCCAGTTTAAACTCACCATATGCCAAAGTTCTGAGTGCAAACAAAACCAAGAGGAGAACCCGAGTCTGGCGGTACTCCATCATACACTCAGATGTTTCATAGATGGTCACAGTCCTCACAGTTTGTGAGACAGGCTGTCCAGCAGCAGCGATAGATCCAAACACTCGTGCAAATTATTTCCAGTCTAAGGCATGAAATCTCCGCAAACAGCATCTAACTTCACCGGCAGCATCACAGCCGCCGTAGAGTTAAATGAGAAGTTTAAACATCCCACGCACTAACTTTGTTTCACCCGCCTCAAGAGTCTGCGTCTAATCCGATGAAAGCAAGCCGCAGGTGATGAGAGGAGAGGCGGCTGTGAGTGGCAGGCAGCGCCCGGTAAATCAGTTCCGTTTTCCCATGAATATCACACAGGAAAAATGTTCACAACGGCTTCCTATGAGTGTTATAAGTCCCAAAGTTCATGAAATCATCGTTCTGAGAGGAAAACTCCACTTCGTTAAACCAAGAGCTCCATTCCTGCTATCTGTGGCTTCACCCCGTGCTCCCCTCCTCTGCTCCGCTACTAAGAATGAATTACTACAGCCTCATCACACAACAGCACGGTCCCGGAGCCCAAACACACTGCTGTAAAAGCACCTACAGTAAGATACAGGTTTCCTGTTTTCTTTTCAAAATAAAAGAACGATTTAGGTTTAGGCAAGCAGTAGTTTATATATCACAAACCACTACTATGTACTTGTTGTAGTGCTAGTATTAAATATATATGATATAGTTTTTGTAGGCCTACTAAAATAGATAGATAGATAGATAGATAGATAGATAGATAGATAGATAGATAGATAGATAGATAGATAGATAGATAGATAGATTCACACAGAACAGAAAAACAAACAGAACTCTGAGACTCTGCATTGCACAAGTTGATCCAAGACAAATGTCATTCTTCAAGTCCACTTGTGCACTTCTTTTTTGTCTTCACATTTCCTGTTTTTTAAATTATTTTTATGATGTCTTTCATACATTTCCAGATTATCATTACTTCCCTTAACAACCCAGTAATGTTTTGTATTTTTTTTGTATCAGTTGTACTGTCAAATGTTTATACAATACTTTTGTATAGTAAGAAATCATTTTTTGTTGTTAATTTGTTAATTGTTGTCAAAACCCGTTTTCGCCTACCCTGATTGACTGTCTAAAGCACATTCACAGAGCTTCCGGTTTGCTCTTGGTCAAATGTGTCTCGCTTCACCATCCCAGCACCGCTCCCTTAAAGGGCCAGCGCACGCGGTGTTAGTCAGTGAAGAAGTTTCTTTTACTGACATCAGGTTAACTCTTAAAGATTTACCATTTTCTTAACCAGACATAAAAGGATTGACAACAGTTTATCAATCACATGCTTTTACACTGTGGACTTTTATAAATAAAACGCTCATGTTTACATTGCAGCAGGGCCACAAACCTGTTTACAGAAAAATGTCAAACATGAATGTATGCTTTTTTTTGCCAAATAAACAGTATGATTCTTTCTTATTTTATTTTGCTAATTTCTTTATTTTAATCAAGCCCCGTGTTTGAAGCACTCTCATTAGATTGGATGTTAAATGTATGTTAGATGTCTCTTAAATGTTGAACGAGGCTCTCATTTTTAGGAGGCAACTTCTTGCAGAGCCTGTTCAATGAAAAAAAAATACTTCCATCACAAAAGGCTATAGCAACATTTCGTCTGTTTGAATCATTTGGGGTGAATGTTTTTTTTCATCATTTCACAATTATAATCCTATTTTGCAGCAAAGCAAGGTTTCCAGGAAATGTATAAGGTATCTGAAGGCATCTTAGGCTCTTTATAATCCTACAGATTCTACTTGGGTTAAATCCATTTCGAAACAACCTTTTTTTTCATTGATGTCACACTGTTCAATGTGGTGAAAATGTCAACATTTATCTCAAAGCTGTTATCTAACCACAGAGGCATAAATTATGTTGGCAGTAGTATGAATCCAAATGCAAATTTGTCTTACATGTGAAAGACCTTTGATCGTGCCGACTGTGGTGCTATGTATACAAATCAGGCAATGGAAATGACTCAGGCACTAAGAGATACAAACAAACCGCACACACCACTTCAAAATGTCACTATTTATCTGAGCACAGACTTTGCCTGCACTTGATGGAAAGCGAAAAGCAATATTACATGTGCTAGGAGATATGGCAAACTGCAGCCAATGAGACTTGACATACCGAGAGCCACAATTCTGCAATAAGGAATGATTGGGTAGAGTGCTGTTGAGCTGAATAAATATTAGGGGTCAGACAGACTTTGTAAACACACAGCTCCTGACATTTATAGAAATGCATTGGATGGTGGTATGCATCAGGCAGCGCATACTAAGATGAGATTTTACACATTCTGTCACACAGGGTTTTGAACAGAAATAATTCTACATCACTAAAGTCCCACAGCCTGATGTAGAGGGCTGAGAAGAAAGATTCCTTTTTTGGGAGCACTGAGAAGCAAGCAGTGCTTAAACACCCCCGATATTTCTTTCATGTTTTATGCATGTACATGTTTAATTTAATTGCAAAAACTGATTAATTGAGCATCGCTCTGTGATTGAATAAAACATGATGAGGCCCAGCACTAAATGCATTTCCGTTCGCCTGTGACTGATGCTGCTACTTTGCTGCCTTCGTCAAACATTTGGCGTAGCTGTCAGTGGAATCAAGCACTCCATGAATTTAGACTAATTATCCACATTATGTACTGAATAACAATGACAGCCCATCAGTGTGGTTTGGTGATGTTCCGCACGCTTGCAGCTGAGCCATAGATCACAGAATTGTGCCCTCTCCAAACACAAAGGCTTTGTTTATGAGGTGATTTTCATGATTCATTTGAATGTTTTGTAAAAACCTTCAGAGTCGGTATGAAAAAATATTCTGGCAGCAATATGAAAGGACAACTTTTATGTTCTATACAAACTAATTAAAATGAGAGGTTTGAGTGGTCAGTGAGATTATGTTTCTTTAGCTCAAGACTCATCTTTTATAGCTCAGTGTTTGAGGGAAAATGTTGGAATTAAAACAGGATAAATCAAGTTTGGCCACTCTGTAAATGTTTAATCATTTTCAGCAAAACCATGTGTTCTTTGCATGACACTGTCGGGCTTCTGTTCAGAAATAAGTTAACTGAGTGCATTAGGACTATGACGCCTGCCTGACCTCTAAATTGCTTATTTATTTCAGCTCAGCCTGTATTTCTTCCCAGAAAATCATTATTCCACATCATTTAGAGTTGATTAAATGTTTTCATAACCAAAAGATAGAACAATTAAAAATGTTAACTTTGTCTTCAGAAATCAAACTTCAGGTGCCAGAGATAGCAAAAGAGCAGCTCAGAATGTCTCTTGGACTTCATCATCTCATTTTGCATGTCAGCTCCTAAAATAATGAAAGAAAACTGATTAATTGCGGAACTGTTGTTAGTTTAAGATGAGACATTCCTCCTTGTATAAATGCATAGTCATTTATTTGCTTACAGCTTGTCTAATGCTCCTCTTAAAAAGGATGCACTATTATTCAAACCATTTCCAAAAAGCAACTTCCAATAGCTTTGGAATAAAAGAAAAAAATTCTTAAAAAGTGTATTTCTATTTGATTTCTTCATGGTTCTATAATTTATTTACTGTTAAACAACAACATTGTCAACGATTAGTCACAATACAGATTACCAACGTGTAATCCTATACCTTATGGTATGGTGCTGAAGAACCCTAGATATATATTAACAATCATAATGTTAATTTGTAGTGTGCAGACTCAATGTGGAATTGTTCCATGACTCCAGGTTTGCTAAAGAATAGCCTCATAACTCAACAAAGGTTGGTGGGCTTGTTTACCGGAGGAACGCAAACAAGATTCATTTGTCCTTGGAAAACCATGTGAAAACATATGTTGCTCCAACAAAGAAATGGCCAACATCCCTTCAACAACCACTTCCTTCCTGTGTATAAACCAAATTTAACATGTACGAACTACAACAATTGTGGCTCTAATACTGGTGGGAGTATTTGGAGGCAATTCTGCATGCTCACAATCAGAGCTGATGACGCTGGGGGGAAAGAGTCACACAAATATGTGTGCCCACATCTGTTGATGTTAAAGATTAGCTTTCTGCGGATTCATTTGCTAAGTGAGGACAACACAATGTGCAAATGCTTAAAACATTTCTTTTCAGTTGCACCAAACTTGAGCTCTGATTTACAACCCAGACACTGCTTGCTCTATCAGTGTTTACAGTCCCTGCATGGCTGATCATGTTGGAACGTTTACTATGTGGTTATAGCCAGTGAAAACAGCCTTGCCAAAGCTTGAAGCATAAAATAACACTGTGGTAAGATAGCATCAACAGCATACTGTGCAACTAGCACTCGCTACAACTCGACAGTCCCATGCTCTGTAATGCATGTTTCCCTATATCTGATGATGCAGCAGAGCATGGATAAAAACTCATCAGGACTATTCAATGTAATCTTGGTAGGCTGACCTCATAGCAAAAACACAAACACTGTTTCACAGAAGTGCAATTAAATGTATATCACTTGTATCTATAGCTAAGGATTTGAACCCATTCCAGTTATTTCCCCCATTACTGGTAATGAGACCCCTATATGTCTGCACCTTTTCTGACCCATAGCTGGTAATGGGAGGACGGGCCCTTTAAGGCTCCAGTGAATGAATTCTATTATAGATTAATTGATTAAGAGGGTGGTGCACTGAGATGACAATATATCTCTATATTGATCTGCCTTTCAATGAGATTGGCTGTTACCCAACCTCCCTGAGGAATGGAAAAAAGAGGAAGAAAGTAAGAGGGGGAGAAGGCAAAGCAGGGCAGCCATTAAGGGGGCATCTAATTTCCTGTTTCTCTCTCTGGCTTCTCACAGCTTGGATTTGGTCCCATAGTACGAGTTCAGGGAAACATATGAGCAATCCATTGGGCTGTATTCAGGCTGGAGTTCTCTTTTATATTCAAGTACTGTATCATCTTATTTCTCTCTGTTCCCCTCACACTCTTTGGACCGATCTCATTATAGAAGAGTCCACCTCTCTAGCTTCCCCTTTCTTTACCAAGACCTCTTTGTCTTACTGTTTTCTCCATAATGAGGGGCCCCTATTAATTTTGGGGCTGTGAAGCATGACGCACACTCTGTTAGCCCCCCCACGCTCTCTGCAAATCTACAAATTGATATGGGTGTATGAAGATAGAGTGGGCTGGGGTGTCCCCGTCTGTTTGCCACCACACATCATGATGTGAAGGGCAGATTGGAGTGTCAAAGGCGACATTAACCTCTTGTATGTCTGCTGGGGTTTAACCATTCAACTGGTTTCATATACTAATTGTATTTTATAATGAGAGGGGATAACATTTGGCACTTGCACCATAAGCTCTATGGATCCCTCTCTGAAGACAGCACTTGACAGGGTTTCCAATATTTGAAAGCAGCAATGAAAGGGAACTGAATGGGGATGATTAATTTTTTTTTTCAGCCTCTAACCACATTTTTGCACTTTATTTGACTTTGCAAGAAGATGAGGAAATGAAGAATCCAGAATGTGTTTTCACTGGCGTTGAACCAGAGGAGTGCACCCTTAGAATACATTGCAGCAATGGTGTCACTCGCTTCACTGTTCACTTGGGTGGGTCACAGAAATGGCATGCACGTTACGTGATTTTTAAGCCACTAAGGTGCTCTGTAGATTGACATACTGTCATTGCAGCAGCTCCCCTGAGAAGAGAAATCCTTCAACTAAAAGTCTGTAAACACAGTTTATAAAAGCTTTACTGGAACCCAAGGAAGAAAAAGCAAACTCCCCTCTACCAAATGATATAAGTATACATTTTATCTCCTCTCCTCACTGCAGAAACAGCAACAATAATGGAACAGATTTATGTTCATGTCAGTGTCACAATGAACATCTGGTGGCTGTGAGCGAAGTGAATATTAAAGAGGATGGAGTGTTTGGACAATCGACTAAAAATCAGGTTTTGACATGGAGATGAAAGGTACAGAAGCTCTTTGTTTTCCATTTTCAGCTAAAAGTCATGATTGGTTTCTTAAAAAAAAATCCTCGAAAAACCTTAATGAAGTAGTTCTTTTGATCCAAACTCTGCTCTGTCCCTAACCCTCACCTAATTATTTCTCAATCCTTTGTGTCATCAACAGTTAACAGTTAGTTACAATGAACAGTTTTGAAAGGGACAGACAAATGATGCAGTCGTTCACATAACGGTATCAGATCAGAAAATCCTTCCATAAGTTTCAAAACAAAAGGAGTTTTAACAATAATTGTCTTTGATTGCAGAGATTTTATGTTGTCTGACAAATAATACCTGTGATAAACACTGTGTTAAGATTCTACTGAAACTGAAACACACAGTGTTGATGGGGGTGATTTTTAAGACGACAGGTTGTTGTCTCATGCTCTTAAACTGTTGGACAACCTAACAACATATAAAAGTGGGGAAATATCACTCTTTCTAATGGCCGATCTTCACAAAGATAGTATTCACTGAATGTATGTTGTTTTGGAATACATGTTAGTGGACAGGACATCATGTTATTGTGTCCACCCCCTGGCAGTTTCTGGCAGAAGATGTGCATCTTCTTTGAAATAGCCTTCTTCTCAGGGTCCAAGTGGTGTCAGGACAGAGGGTCATAGCACACGACCGGCTGCTACGCTGTGCTGCTCTGTAATTCAGCCTCCCCTACTTCCATTTCCCACAGAGCTCCCATCCGTTCATTTCCTCAGAGATGAAATGACTCTTCCAATTCTCCCAGTCTGCACCGGGGCTGCAGGGAGGAGGGGTGGTGGCAGCAATTATGGCCCCCCCTCTCCAACACACACACTCCGACAAAGCTGCTAGACAGCCTGAACAAAATTGTCTCTGCACCACAGACCAGCTCCTCCGGCTCCATTCCTGTTCTCACCTGGCGTTAACAGGCAGCCCTGGCCTTTCATACAAGCTATTATGTTGTGTGACAGGAGCCATTCAAGCCTCGCAATTAGTTGCCCCGCCGAGATGCCTTATTTCCACTAAGAATACGTAGAATGTCAGTGGCAAAAGGAAAAGACATGGTGTTGATCAGTTAACATGTATAGGTTTTCCAAGTGATAAAGGCATTTTTATTATTTCATTTGCATGATGCAACTTGCAAAGACTTAATTTACCTTATGTATTGTCACATAGTACTGCTTCTCTAAGGAATGGCATGCAAAACATATTTTTTCCTATATATCAAGGGATCTGCAGCAGGTTTACTGACTTTCTGGTGGAAAGCCACATGAAATAAGAAAATGAAGATAGCATCTGTGGGATTGAAATGGCAAAGGAGATTGCAGTCCAATATAATTTTTGCCATTTCATACCTTTGTTTCATCATATCCACTTCCAGAGGGCAATTATCATACAAATACACGAATCAGACAATGCTTTTTTTTACACACTGATGGAGGGCAGAGAATGCCAGAAAGCTTTTGTCTCCTGCATTGAATCTGACCCCACCTCGCCGGATTCCTGCTGAGAGGTAAGCCAATATTCTGTTATTACTTTAGCTGTGTTTGATGCAAAATAGCCCATTATATTTTCAGGACAGAGCTGTTTTGTCTGGTAAATTGGAAAGGGAAAGTAATTACACCATGAATATACACAGCCAGCTCATTTGTAGTATTGAAAATGGATCTAATAAAGCAAAATAACACTCACGGCAGAGATGTGCTCATTTTAATGGAAGATGGCAATAAATAGTGAGACACTGACTTTGCATACAACAGTGCAGTGGTTTGTTCAGAGCATTGACTTTTACATGGCTCTAGTCACACCTTACAGGAGACAAGGGCCTTTGTGCACTAAAGAAAAGTGAAATTCATGGAGGCATATCTGTAATCAGGAGAAAAGGTCAGTGCACTCCCAACCACTTTGATTTCAGATTGTAGTTCCCTGATTATGGTCGTTACTTCTATTTTCACAGAATTATATAAGGTTAAAGTTATTTTTTTGCTATTCTTGAAGAGTCTTTAATGTTAGTTGTCATTTTAAACAAAACCATTGCCAGTTTGTTACTTATTCTCTCATTCTGACAGTTCTCACCATTTTCAGCAATTTATCAGCGCAAAGGTCAGTGAAATGTATATCTGCTTTTCTGGACATTATGTGTTCATGTAGATGTTAAAATAATTTCAATAACTACAAGGTTGGATCTCTGTGTTTTTTTTTTGTTTTTTTTTTATTTGCAGCTACCAACAGGTGCATAGTGTGATAATACTGCATACATGGGAGCACCTGTCACCCCTCCATGTTGACTGTATTCAGTTCTTTGTAAGAGCTTAGTCAGATGGGACACATTTTACTTGGTGAGCAGTAAAATGCTGTAAAGCTGTACTGAGACATTAGAAGTTGGAGGAGGAACTATTTCAGGCTTGTTATCTTGCCATTGTTGATGTCCTGAAGATAGCTGAACGCACTGTTTGTCCTGAATTCAAAGTAGAGCACCTTGCACCGACTCTGGAAGTCAGGAGAAGAGGCAGCATAAAAAAGTTATAGTATAATGGTTCCATAACTTATAATAGTCATTTAACACTGAAACACACTGGTGGATATGTTGCCATGGTGATTCAGGAGCCACTCTTTGGTACCCCATGATGTGTCATCATTTTTAATTTACTGTGTGTTCTGTTTCACTTAATAGGCAAAAAAATGCCAAAGCTTACATTGACTAAAATTTATGTCACATTTTAAAATATAGCAATACACAAGACATTTCAGAATCACCCTATAAAGGGTAGTTTAGGGTAGTTAGTTTTAACATGCAGTCATCCGAAAGCTAAGGACATAAAAACTCAAAATTGCTGGTTGTCATAGTAACACAACATGCTGTATGACTTTGTACTTTTTCAGGGGCTCAGTAGTCGGAAAAATTACATCAGACCATGACAGAGAGATATGACATGGTAAACAGAGCTTAGAGAAATCTTAAAAACATCCCAGTTTTCAACGCAGTCTGACAGGACTGAACCTGAGCTCGGCAGCAAAACTCAAATCACACTCAACACTCGTCAGTCAGAGGTTTAACAGATAGGCTGTGGATGCTTGTGGAAAATGGATATTTGTTATCATCTGATAGCTCAGCCGTTGTCTACTATTTGTTTCCAATACTACAAAAAGGTGTAGTGTAGCTCCTCATCCCTGGAATATATGAAAACAAGACAAGAAAGTGGCTGTCAGACCTGTGTGTTTATGCTCCACACAACAAAAGCAGGCTCACATGTCCCTCTTTTTGTTTTTCCTTAAAATCTTAGCTTACGATATCTACCAATTTAACATTGAATGTCTAAAAATGACTCTAAATGGGATGTGTATTTGTCAAGTTGCGTACCTACATCCCAAATGATTCCAGCAATGTTTCAACCCAGGGATATCTATGTTTATTATAAAGCTGATCGTGTATTTCATTTTGTCACCAGAGTGACACAGCACAGGAGCTCATCTGTTAACACTTCTGCCTGAATCACATGGTGGCTGTTCAACAATGAAACAAACACATCCCATAATCCCACACTGCTACACAACATCATTAAACAATGTCTTTGTTTTCCTTGTTTAGACTGAACCTCGTGATTACCTGGCGACCCATCCAGGGTGCTGCCTGCCACTCGCCCAGTGCCAGCTGGGCTCAGCTCAAGCCCCACATGACCCTGCAAAGGATGAGGAGTTACAGATGATAGATGGATGGATTGATGGATTTTTTGACCGAGAGAATTGGCAGAAATTGCATATGGTATGCAAATTATCTGAGGCATATCAAGCTGTGAATCTGCACAACGTCTTTAAGTTTTCTTCTGTGATTGAAAAGGTTTGAAGAGGTATGTTTTTTTGCAGCTATTTGCTTGCTACATGTTTGCTGTTTAAGTAAAAGTGAACAAGAAAGTTCCTTTTGAGTTTGTCCCTGCTCACCTAAACTTGAATTATATGTTTCTCATACTGTGGCATAGAAGGCATGTAACTGGAAAAAATGAAACAACTGTGAAAAATAAGCAATTTATGGTTCATCTAGTTTTTCCCGCTCTGCTTTGTTTTTGTCTTTGCTAATTGCTTTACATTCTTGTTTCACTGCATGCAGTACAACTCAAGTTAAAATCCTAACTTAAACTGTTGGGATTTATAATGTGAAACCTTGAGCTTTTTGTATTTTCACACAACAAACACCAATGCTGAATACGACCAATGCATTCTGATTTCTCACCAGTCGGAGAAATTCAAGTTTGGATAAGCCCTGTAGGTCCCTCAAGGAGCTGTCTCTCTTTACACCCGGCTCGATTCCATACCTCTCGGCGCTCTCCTTCATAACTCCCCTCCCTGTCTGGTGGACAAATGTAAAAGGTCCAGTGAAAAGTGGCACTGACTTCTCTCCCCGACCCTCTTCATAGGCTGTCAGGGTTAAGCCTTTCTACCTCAAGGGGAAAATGTGAGATGATGGTTGAGAGCCAAGTCCAAACACTTGCAGAGGTCGGAGAGAGGAGTGCAGAACATTCCACAAGGCTTAGTTACCTCTGAGAGAGAGGGAGACACCTGAGGCCGGAGGGACAGTGATCAATGTCAGTGAAAGAGAGGCAGCACTCAGAAAACCTGTCTTGGCAGCCTTTGTAAACAGCAGACAGAGGAGAGAACATTCATCAACCAGGACCGATTTGGGCCTGTCTCAGGAGAGGTTGATATGACGCGCAGTGCTTCCTGAATCTGCATTTCCCCTCCCCCTTCTATTTGGTTATATTGTATAATAATAGTCTAATTTTTGTCATTTCAAATAAATACAAAGAAGCCGAATAATTAGGGTCAGGATCATAAAATGTGTGCTTTTTTGCTCCAATAAATGTGTTGGGGGTTTATTTTGTCTTTAATTGTGGTTGGTATGGCAATCACAGTGCAGTGAGACACATAGGGGAACAAAGACACAAAGGTGCAACCATTCAGCCAACACACACCCCCTCATGCTGCCTTATCCCTTTCATCACTGCTTCACCTCAGCCTCTTCTCTCTCCATCAGCAATTCTTCTTTTTTTCCGCCATTGTCAGAGATTGGTTTTATCCCTGTGAATGCAAGGACATTGCTTGGCTCTAGGCTAGGCAGCCTTCACCGGAGGAAAGCCCTTCAATGATTCTGGCCCTCTCCCTTGTGACAGGGTAGAAATCAAAATCTCTTGTTCGCTTAAAATTGTTGCTGGATTACCTTTGTCTCCCAATGGCAGTGAAGTCAGAACTAAGCCAGCCTATATATAACCTGCATGGGCTCGCGAGTGACACAAAACACACACAAAGGACTGCACATGTATTTGTGTTTGCTGTTTTCTATATAGTCGCCCATCTCAGCATGAGCATCTCCCTCCTCCCTCCATCCAATGCCTCATCATCGTCATCTCTTCTTGCCTTTTGTCTCCCACGCTCCCTAATGATGACAGGAATGGCCATGCTCCCAGAGAGCCAGGTTCCCACTTTAATGTCTCCTTGCCTTACTCTCTTGCTCTCGGCTCAGGTTTCCCCCCCACCCCTGCCCTCTGATTTACAACGTCCCCGCTGGCTTACAGGGAGGAAGGACAGAGCTGCAAGCAAGGGAAAGGAGGGATTCATTGTTCTCTTTCTCTCTCGACTGTCTCTCTTAATTTATGACATCTCCAGCATGACCGGGGACGTGGAATGACCCCAGGGAGAACGTGCAGCCCCCCAGTACACTGGTGATAGTGTGTTGTGGCTCTCTGCCTGATTACAATACAATACCCCCCCCATGCCCATCACTCTGATAGAGTCAGCTGGGTTAAAGTTTGGCTGAATGAAGGCTATCACAGGATCACATGCAAGGTTGGACCATAAGAGGTGAATAATGGTTATATTTGGGAGTGCGGGAGGGGGGAGTGGGAGGTTTAATGCATTAAGTGTAACAAAGAGTGTTGCCAAGGTCTTCTGACATCGTCCCTCAGGGAGGTGTCACATGTTTTGTATTGTTGTCTAATGTTGTTGATGGAAAGCAGCAACACTAATGCTTGCATAGTCCAAACCAGACGGAGAAAGGATCTCTCTGACTTTTCCTTTCACCATCTGTTTGGTCTCTATATCCAGGATGTTTTCTGATCTATTTAACATACACATGTAACATTTTCATCACATGTGCTGTTGCAGTAATGTTGCATCGGGTCTCACTTGCCTAAAGACTTTGTTTGACTTCATCCAAAGTTGTAATCTGACTATGTACCTGTCTGGATGAACAGATCATTAAAAATTAAAATTAACCTTTGTACATTTTGATGAATGCCTTTCTCAAATTCCTGTTAAACAAATTTTTATTTTTTTTATTATAAGTGAATTTAAAATCTTAAACCAAACATGCAGTACTGCTTTAATTCATTGTTTGAAAGAAGCTGGAGTTGATAGACTAAGCATCTAAAGCTAAACTAGCAGCTCTGTGACACTGTGCTTTTAAACTGCATTATGATCATTCATGCTCACGGTTACAATATTAACCTAGGTTAACTGCTGATGCTTAACAGGTAACTAACACTACCATTAAACATAGTGTGAGCATGCATTTATTAATTGCACTAAACAGTTAGTGACGATGGAATAATGATGTCTTATATTTTGCTGGTATTTAAAATTTGAGAAAAATGGGCATTTTGATTTTGTGATGGTGCAAGTGGAAAAGTCAAGGGGTGAATAGATCCAACTGATCCAACAGTTGTTGTAATTTTTCAGCCTGGAACAAAGTGGTGGACTGTCTGCTGACAGACAGACAGACTGACACTGGCATCATAACTATGCTGCTAAAATGAAAAAAAATACAATAAAAAACACTTGTCATGAACAACTGTCCTTTGATACCTGCCAAAGCAGTTCTGACTCAGCAACTCATGTCAAGACATGAGCTACAAGGAGCTAACGCAGGTATTGACCTATTTGCAGTTGTTGAACAGGCTGTATTAGCTTGTTTGAGCATTAACTGTTGTGAACACCTGTTTGGCTGAGTTTTAGAGCAGGTGGAAAGGCCAAAGAGCAAAGGCTAGAGTCTGTCAGGAAGCAGTTCACAGAGGTGAATCATTGTTGTGAGCAAACATCTGAAGTGGCTGAGAATAGCATCCTCAATAAACACAACACTTGATATGAATCAACCTAACAGCTGTGCTGGCAAACTTTTGTTGCAAATTATTTACAGCCCATTAGCCCTGCCTGAGTCCTGTGGCTAAGGCCATGACAGCATACACACATCCAGTCTGTGTTACAGACAACAGACAGTTTATAGCAGCAGACGGTCTTAAAGTGAAAATAAAATTCCTCAAAATGACTTTTTTTATCATTTCACGAGTTATGATTTCATGTTTTTTTTAACATAATCTGGTCAACATTTATTTCAAACACATTCTTTGTGCTTTAAACCTCCCACTGTGGGTGTAAAAATGGATGGTGTCGGCTATAGAAAGGCCAGACAGTATCTATATATTTAGTTTCATATTGAATCTGGTTAACATTTATGAGGTAGAACACATGCTGAGTTAAAACATTTGGATGCTGGATCCCAGAAATCAAACTTCCAAGGGAGTGGAAATATACTGTGCAGATCGTTTAGGAAACAAAATGAATGCAGAAAGAGATGGATGCACTACAGCAAGATTAGAATTTTGATAAGGACCCTCCAATTAAATTTTGCCTCATTCTGATGCATGCCCTCCAACTGGTTCATAATGAGGAAGTTTTTCATGGGACTGGTTACGAGACGAGCTCAGATAGAAATTTATTCCAAAAAAGTTTATCATGACTTTAAAACTTCAAAGTTTGTATCTGGCTTTCATCTTCACCATGAAAACCGTACAGAGGCTTCAATCACCGTTTCACATTACTTCTTGAATTGTTTCCAGTTAAAGTGCTTCACAGACCTTGGTAACCCATCAAAAAACTTAAAAGAGCATAAAACAGGAATTTAAAAAGGACTCATAAGCGCTGTTTGTTAGACACTAGTGGAAGGAACAGAAGCCCTTCTTGTGTGTCACTTTTGCCAATAAAAAAAGGTCAGTGTCAACAACAGCTTGTACATCTGCATACAAAAGGATGCACGAAAATCTACAGTGGAGGAAATAAAATGAGGCTGAAGAAAGGAGAGGTTTTGGATGCCAGCATGCATCGACTGCAATTCCCATTCTTTTCTTTCCGCTTCACACTGTAGCAGGATGGAATAGAAATGGCAAGGGAAACTGTGAACAAGTCATGAGAGCATTAGTTGCACAGAGACCAAGCTGTGTGGGCGCAGAGAAGTGCAAATGAACCTTCAATGTCTGTTCTCTTTATCCGATGTACTCCACTAAGAAGAAATGCATCTTGAGGACTATTTTTTTCTGCTTTGGTACTGCAAACCAACAGAGCACTGGGAGTTGAAGAAGCTGGAATGGTGCAGTTGAAACATGGAGTGATGGAATGTTATTCCATATGTTGCACTGTGTATTTTTTTTACCACACAAGGTTGCGCACAATGTCTCCTTTGTTTTTCTTTTAAATCTTGCTTCAAAGACAGTTTTTGAAAACTGCTTTTATTCATAGGGATTCAAAGTTTTTGCCAGATCTCACATCCAGTGAATACACTAACTGGCAATTTGAATTGTAATTTTAAAGTGTTTTGCAGGTCCATTGATTAGCCAAGGGGGCAGAAAGTGGTTGACATTAACTTAAGAAGTGTGAAAAGGGCTGCCTTAGGAATTGCAAGATGAAAGTCACTAAAACTCAGCTGGCTGATCTCTCTGACCTTGTGTTATCTAAGCCTCAAGTCCAGTTAAAAAAATACCTGTACTAAAGCTGCGTATTCCGCATTGTCAAAGAACATTTTGCAACAACAAAAACAAGTTCATTTGGCTTAACACTGAAAAATAAATGGAAAAGAGTTTTTATAAAGAAATTTACTGGAACAAGATAATTGTGACTTGCACATGTTGTTAATGTAAAACCTTTTGCCTTGACTTTAAACAAAAGTGTCTTTCATAGCAGCAAATCATTGATTTATGTCACAGCTTTCGACCATTTTAAAGACTTGCTGTCAGTCCAGAAACATAGCCAGCATTCACAGCTGTGAGACTGTGAAACAAACCATGAAAACCATTATTTCAAACACACACTGAAACCTTGTCCTGATCCTGTTCTGTGAACAAACACCCTCGTCCGACAGAGTATCAAGATTTTGAGTAGCTCATGTCATTCATGTGACATGGACTTAGCTGAAAATTTAGAAAGGCTAATGTACAGAGCACTCTCTGCTAATATGATGTATGTATTTAATAGTTATGAGACAGAACAGCCTCTCACTTGACGAACCCCAGCTGACTCGTGATGCAATTAAAACACCGGAGCAGTTCCTGTCAGACACTGTCAAAGCTGACTGTGGCAGCACAAAGCTCCTGTTTCTAATGGCAGACATCATTATCTTTGCGGAACATCATCAGTTTCTGCCATCTTTTTTTTCTTTCCCTTCTTGGAACTGACCCTTGATATTGTGATGGTCAGCTTGTTAATTCACAGAGTCTCAAGCCAGAGAAAACATCCCAGCTATGAAATGGTCCAATTATCTGCCAGGGTTCCCTTTCTGGATGGGAGAAGCAATGCTTGGCCTGCCAACAACTCATTAGGATTTGTCAGGCTGTGTCTCCTGAGCTGGGCTCCATTTTGATATCCAAAACAAGGCCTGGTGATAAAACTCAAACCTCAGTATCAAGCATGGCATCTCAGATAACAAACAATGAGTTAATTCTCTGATAAATGATAAAGCGCCTGGAATACAATGCCTGTGAATGAGCCAAGCCAGAGGTTCCCAACCTGGGTCCTTGTGGAACAATCTCAAGGGTCAAAAGAGGAAAATAAGAAAAAAAATGCAGCCTCATTTTGCTTATTTGTGTGTTTTGGATAGATATATGTGTATATCTTCAGGTTCAACACAATATTAGGTGGAGAACTAATCACAGCACACAGATGTGTGCAATTAGCAGCAAAAAAGTTCAGTTTTCATATTGTGATCAATAACTGTAAATTAACCATACATGACACAACTTAATCAGTCCCTCCAGGATTTCGCGGGCGTTTTTCAAGATTGTTGCGGCCTAACATGCCGGAATTAGCTGCAGCTTTTCTAAAAAATTGCGATGTTTTAAGCGTATTTGTTGCGATGAAATTGCGGGAGACAG
>JAPZDY010000006.1:871294-883029 GCA_029783645.1 Ctenochaetus hawaiiensis | reverse complement strand
ATTGCAAGGTCGCGCAGAATTCACGGAGATTGGTTGAATTTTCGTTAATTGTTGCGATCGCAACATCGCGAATTCCTAGAGGGACTGGATAATGTATGTGAAAAGGTGTTATTTATGGTGACAAATAAACAGAGACTTTTTTATAGTTTCCCAGCCAAAACCTTTCCTGTTTACATCTTCACCTCTCTAATCTGCATTGCTTTTGACTGCAGCAGACAATTATTCCCAGCAAAAAACTTGAAAAAAAGGTACACAAAAGTGGAACCTACAGCAGCTGAAGGACTAGATACTTCTTTGGGAGTTAATGGAGACCATAAGGATCCAAAAGAGAGAAGATACAGTATTTTAATTTGATGAGGTGGACACAAAGGTGACTCCAATTATATGCTAATGTTCTGTATGTGCTGGATATGTAAATAGGCATCTGTGTACTTACAAGTTTACTGCAACTAATAAGTTCTTGTTTGTCTTTAGCTGTTTTTTTTTCTATTACCCCCAACTGGGCAAAAATAAAATAAGAATAAAAATGAAAAAACATATATAAATAAATTAAATCTGGTTTCAGGAAAAATGAAGCAAAAAGCCCAGGGACCAGTGAGTTGAGCTAACATGTAAATGGTGTGCATTTATATTCATCCATTTACATAAGGTTACATAAGACAGCATCTTTAATTCAGCAACTCTACCAGTTTAAACAGGAAACAACAGGACATTTCTATGTTTTTTTCTTTATTTCTCTTTGACATTAGCATCTTAGTTATATTGGATTTTGTAAAGGGATTGTCTTATTAATGTGTGTCTAGAAAATAAAAATGCAATAAAACAAAGATCCCACAAGTTTGCCAGCTAACAGGTAGTAAACTAGGTTGTGACATGGTGTGATTTTCCCTAGCTTCTTGCCTAACTCTCATCCTAACTGTAATACTAACAGTCTCATAACTTCCGTGCTTCCTCCATGTGTTGCATTAGATGTGCAACACAACACAACATAATCCTCTCTGAACACATTATAAAATTCTCTATCTATCTGTGTGTGTGTGTGTGTGTGTGTGTGTGTCTGTGTCTGTGTGTGTGTGAGTGACATTTTCTTATTAACAATCAGCTGTTTTTGCAGGTGAGCTCTGTGAACTTACCTTAGGAGCAGCAGTTTTTGTTCTGTTGTGTTTGTTTTTGTGTATTCTTCGACCAAAATATAGAATATTACTGCTAGTTCACTAGCTGCTCAAATGAGTCTAATGTCAGTAGAACCCTTTTTTTTAGCCTGATAAAACACCAAGACACCTAAAGTGTATTATTAAAAATTAATCAATCACTTAAAAAAGAAAAAAAAACCTTAAAACACTATCAGAATTTTCAGTCTGCATAAACAAGTCAAGCTCTTCTTAAACATAATGTTATGTAAAATGACAGTGATGCATTCAGGGAAAAAACTAATAATGGTGGTGTTGAGGTTCAGGTTTGGGTAATTCAACTTCAATTTCATATTCAGACCTACAACATATGACAAAAACAGAGTGTTGTAATACTGCTGAAATATAACTAGGAGCTGTTTGCTTCTCCATGCTTTAACAGCATTACTGTAGCATGACAAGCTTAATTAGAAAAAGTACCACTGACATGAAAACCTGACAGCAGAGTATGGATGAACCTTGGGTGTTCTGTCTGACCAACAGTCCAAAACTCTAAGATGTTTCCTTTTACATTTATACAAAATATTGATGATTAATTTGGAGATTTTATTATATTACAAATTTGCTCAGTTTTCCAGAACACAGAAAGAATGCAAAATGAGACTAAGGCTCTGATAAAAATCTGAAATACAAACAGTGGTATTGATTTACCATTTTGCTCTGCAAACCTCCATGTAGCACAAGGACAAATATGTTACCATGATACCTTGACACCAAAATACCATGATTCAGGACGTGCATAAAGCTGTGGTCAGACCTTGTGTGTGACCCTTTCCTTAACAGAGACATACACATGCAGTCATCCAGCCAAAAGAATAAGCAAATGATTTACAACACAATATTCACACTAAATACATTGCAAGGACGAGAGATTGGGTTCATGTGTGACAGTCAGCTGATTCTTATGAACCCTCATAATACATCTATCCATCTGCAACACAATGAAACAGTTGCAATTATCACAGCTTCACCTTCCACACAGCCTTCAGCACTGACAGAGTGCTGTGCTTAAGCCAACAGGAGCGAGCCTCAGTCTGAGCCTCGCTCCTCTCAGCCCAATTAATGGAAGCTCATAAATAACATAAACAATGGTGTTCTCCCTTCAGGCATTGTAGTAATCAGCCTAAAGACGCCAGCAGGGCAAACAGACAACAGTTCACACTTACACACACACACACAGGCTCTCACACTAACACACACACACACAAAAACAGGTAGATAACACAAGTGATTCATGTGATGGAGAGATAAGAGGAAAAAAATGATAAACATTATCTCTGCATAGATGCAAGCAGAAATGTGTTTTTAATGGAATGAAAATCTTTGGATTACATGTGAAGCCAAAACATGTTCTATCATGTGAACGCTGTGTTTTCTGGTGTCAAGTGACAAAGAAATGAAGAAATTAAAGAAAACCTCACAGCCTGAACGGTCAATACATATGCATAACATTCAGTGAATTGTAAAATTTGATGCGATGTAACTCTATATATATCCTCACTAATTAAGTCGGGGCTAATATTCTCTTCCAGGAAAAGCTAAGGAGTCGTTTGGGAGTGCAGCTCTCTGGAGTCTGTGTTCGTTGGCTAGTTTTTGTAGTTTTGTTTGACTGTCTCCCCAGTGCTGTGCATCGCTAATGCTTACTCACAGCCAAGCCCAAACACTTTGCATATTGAGACCTTGTACTTTCAGGAGGCTGCTTGGATAAATTGGCTGAGGCTTATGCATACAGATTGCAGTTATTTTAATTGGCTGTTGTTTTCCAACAAGATTATGAGGGATTTCTATGAAAATAGATGACGAGACACACACATACGTATGTGATACATGCAAAAACGCGGACACACACACACACACACACACAAACGCACATTCTTTGACGGCAGAAAAGGGAATGTGCCTGTGGCCACAGTGCTCAGTGTAATTGTCGAATTTGGAGCCCCAGATGGCCCTCCGTGGCCCTGGGCCCTGTACTCTCACATCACTGGCACAAAAACACGCTCACATCATTCACTCCTGACTCATTAGATACAGCCTCCCTTTTATGATTTTCCTTGGCTGCTTAATTCCCCACACTGCTGACTTTAAATCTGTGTATGACTGCGATTAAATTTTAATATACTGCCACTGCTGTGACCTTGAGGCAGAGACTGTCCCTCGTCAGCTTTAAAAAGGGAAATTAGCAAAAATGTATTGTTAATTATAGATATAGTGAGAGTGGCAGGCTTTGTTTGGGTGAGGTTATGGGATGCAAGAATTTATTTGAAGCTGCATAATCATAAATTATGTCTGTCTGCCTACCCATAAAACCTGTTACCTAGTGCCAAAATCCTATATATTACATATATTGACAATACTACTAAATAAACAGTGGATGGATTAATATGCATTTTTTCTTAGTTAATTGCTCTATGTAGTTCAACAAGCATTATAACTAATAAATGCAATCACAGTAAACTGCTTTGTATCAGAAAGCTTCAGCACCAGCACAAGTTTGCAGTGCAGACAGAGATCCACTGATAGAGACGCGACCTAAAGTGGCTGTAATCTGTTGAGTCACTGATGATATGTGCAATGAAACTGTAAGGTTAGATGAAGAGATAAGAAAAGGGTGTGTGTGCATGCATACAGTATCTGTTTGCTGAGCAGGTTCAACATGTAACCCTTTGACACCTCACTCTGCATGCATGTGCACACACACAGGCACAGACACACACACACATGTCGTCATTCTAGGCTGTTGCCTCTTGTGCTCCCATGAGGAGGAGGGTCTATTGATCAGAGAGGAATCTCCCTAATTAGGCCTGAACTGAGTAGGAAGGAGAAAGGGTGAAGCGAAAGGGGGGAGGAGAACGACTGAAAAAGGAGAAAGAAAAAAAAATGAGAAAAACAAAGGAGAAAAGAATGTGAAGAGGCAGTTTGACTTGTTGCTCTGCAATGGATTGGGACATGATGGGGAAGAAGAGTAGACAACAAAGAGATGAACGCATTTGAGAAGATAAGAGAGAAGGACAGCACAAACATATGAGGGAGGATCACAATGTAGAGGGCAAAGTGGATGGACAGAAAAAAAAAGTTGGAGGTAGGACCTGGATTTACTACGCAAGCTCCAAGATAATCAAAATACAACACACACAAATAGACACATTCATGTAATGTCCACCCCACACCTACTGAACTCAGTCCTGAAATAGCTTGACTGTTAAATGTTTATTGTTTATTTGCACACCGCTTGCACTTTGAGTACTGCTCCGGTGTTTAGATTTTAATATCACAGAGTGCCATAATTTTGTTTTGTCCTTGTCTTGCTCAGCAGTGCAACCGCAGTACATTTTCTTGAATTGACTTCATTGCTCTAGTTTATGGAAGGAAGAAGAAGAAGAAAAAAGGGCTGAGGGTAGTTTGATTCCAATCACCCCTCCAGCATTTCAATGCTCCAGGGATTCAATTAAAAGATGCAATTATCTATTTCACAACACACCCCACCTCCCCTTTGTTTTCCCCCTAACTGCACCATCACACTGGTGTAGCTGGAGGTTTGATGTGTATTTCTCTGTGTCGTCTCAGCTAGCATGATTACAATATATGCCAAAGGATGGATGCTCTCATCAAATCACCACACCTCACCTCACAATGAGTGCATTTTCAGTATGGGCACTGCCCACCTGCACCTGTGGTTCACTAAGGGGGACAAAACTCATTTTCAAGGTTTAAAAATGGAACAATCCTCAGCAGACTGCAACAATGAAGCATTTCATCCTGCCCAATTACCCAACAACTGTACTGAAATAATTATCGCTTGTTAAAGTGTTAGAGATTAAAGCAATTGATCAATACATGTCCATCCAGATAATCCTACAGAAAAAAAATAGAAATGATATACAAAATATTATGGCATTGTTTTTTCATAACAATATTAAGATATATAACAGCAAAGTCACTAATCTAAGACATTTTTGTAATCTTACATTGAACCTGAATAATTACTATGCTTTGAGGTTCCCCAGTGTGTTCTGAGCCAGGTTCACCAGAATCTCCAAACGGGTTGTTTTAACCTGATGAATGTGATCAGATTACTAATCAGTGTTCCACAATTGCTTAATAAGGAAACTTGACTGTAAGTTTCCAAGGAAAAGAGGCCCATTGTTTTTGCATTCTGTGAGGCTGTTGTCTTGTTAGTTCCCATTAATAGTGGTGACATCTGCTAAATTTGTACAAAAACACAAGAAATATCTCATTTTGAACAAAACTCAATATTGTGAAAACAAGTGGGATGACCATTCAACACAAAATATACCACTTAATTACCCTCAATTTCACTATGGCTATGAATATTCTACATTTTACTCAGGTATCATCAAAGCTTTCCCACTAGAAAGCAAGGGAACCACAGTCTTAGCATGTTTAACTGATGGCCTAGAGCTGCTGCTCTGATAATAAATCACAAACTTAGACGGTACTAAAGGAAAATAACATGGTCTGGTGGTCAAAGAGTTTTCCTTTAACCTCGTAACCTGTGTTCAACCCTTGTGTCAGCAAGAATCAGGCCTGCTATAGTGACCTCGAGCACATCTTATGTTCTGCAGAAGGTCTGCTCAGTATGTCATTGTGTTAACTACACTGGAACACAGTTAAGTGCTACTTAGCTTTGTGCCTGAATCACAGACTTGGAGTGATTACAGGATGCATAGCACAGTTAATATTTGTGCATTTTTAATTGTGTCTGCCATTAATGCAGTTTCACTGATACTTCCATGTATAAGCAGGCAGTAGCTACTGTATGTGGGCCTGCTTTCATGAAATTCATTGTGGCCACAAACTGAAATCCCAAGAATGGACTGTTCCTAAGCAATATCAGACAATACCATACAAAAAAAGATTCCATATAACATGAAAGACTTTTTTCTGTGTCCATTGTCTATACAGATGAATTCCTACCTCTGAGGAAATTCAAATGTCTTTTGATTCCAACATGGCAACCTCTCAGTCAGCTCACAGCAGACTCAGCTCCTGCTTTCATATGTCACTGAAGGGGATTATGCTTTTCATTTCAGTTTCTGTCACTGAACGAATTCGCTCCTTTTCAGCTAATTGTTAAAACATTAGTAGAAAACAAAATGTCATAAACACAATTAACGAGATCAAACAAACAAAAAAACATCTAACAAAAATGTCAAGTACAGTCGAGGGATGATTGCTGAGACAGAAGTGAGACATTACTAGACGAGGCAACATATCATACTTGTTGGGGAAGGCGGCACCCGCATTGAGCTCATCAAGCAGCCCATTTTAATACTGTCTCTACACCCAGCAACTAAATCTAATAAAGCTGTGCAAAATGCTCTGCAACAACATCAGAGAGCTGTCTCACAAAGCTCTTCTCCTCACCACCTCCGCTCATGTTGGTCTAAAATTGCATGGGCACACTGCCTGAAGTGGTTCAGAACGTTGAAGGCTGGTGCAGTAAAAATGTGTTAATTATGTGGGAGTGGAAGTGAGCTTTTGAGTATCAATCGTCCGGAAATGTGGAAAACTGGAGAGCTGGATGGCATTAAAAGGTTACCCATGTGATGGTAAATGAGAAAAAGCCTCATATAAAGTTGTCACCTCATCTGCTGTTCAGAGCTTGTTTTTCTCTGTTTTGTCTTCAAATGACTCACTTTGCCAAAATGAACTCTACCTGCACTTCAATTGCTGCATGTAGAAACACACTGAAGCAACGCTGATACACACAGCCGTGCAATTTGAAAGAGGCTATCAAAAAAATCGAGATGCCATTGTGAGAGTTCATTAATATCAAGTCAAGACATGGTACTTCTTTATGTGCCAAATGTAATACAGCTCAAACAGCGCAACGCTTTTACAAGACAGAGATCTCTCTTTTATCTTTTGATCTAAATTAATATTGTGGTCGATAACTGCTTTCAAAGTCTCATCTTGTGAATTATTAAAGATGATGAGCAAAGGTGCTCCATCACATTTTAGACTCGCATTTTTCAAGCAGACATGGGTCCAGGTAGTGGGTCCGTAAAAACTCTGAGTTTGTCTTCATCTAAAGGAGCAGGCTTGGAATATGACATGTTTTTCTCATCTAGCGTGTTAATTGGTCTCCTTACATCAAACATGCTATTTACAGTCCATTTCCATATTGCTGGTTGTTATTATTCAGTTCTAGCACATACAGTCCCAACAACATGCGTCTGAAGGCCACTTTGTACAGTGAAGAGGTTCAGAATATAGCATATGCCATTCTTCTTACTGTTTACAGAGGAGCATGCTGACGCCAGAACAGAACACACAGAAATCCATCTTTTGAAATTCTTCATCCACTTCTAATCTGCACTTTCAGATTTTTGTTTATTCTGCCAGACTATGCTTTTAGTTTGTGTTTTGCTGTTCTGTATGATATCAGGAGAATCTGTGGGCAGAGTTAATCAATCTTTCGGGCCCTTGCACACTGCAGACCCTTGGGCTTGTGCCCATAGGCCCACTCAGTAATCCATCTATGCTTTCACTTCCCGCTCCCTCTGCCTCTGCGGATGTTCCTGTGCCAATTTATATGGTGAACCCCCACCTCACCTCAGTTAGTGACACTCCTCATTCCCTGCTGTGCTGAACCTGGTCAAAGACTAGACACCAAACATAACCAGTATATTATAAGAACTTGTGTAAAATGAGTTGGCTAAGTGAAATGCAGATCTGCACTAAGCTGTGATATGTTTCTGCAGAGATACACTTCTATCTTCTCCAACCTATTTTGACCAAATTTATTTCACTAATGTGTAGACTTCATTGAATTATACCTCCTTTGCAGAGGTATGAATTTGCTATGTGCTTTCTGGTTTGCATGTTAAATATACAAATACAATCACAAATGAGCAGTAAGCTACAGTAGTCTCACTGCATGGTTATTTTTACTTTGCAAAGTCCAGTGTTTTCAAGCATAAACAGGGAAGAAAACGCATACAGAAAAAAAAAAACAAGGGTGGAAAACAACAAACAGCTTCTCTGCCTGTCCCTTTGATGTGAATGAGGCAGTATTAAAATTCCTTTATAGTTCTTAACATGTCTTCTGTTCTACACCTTATGTGTGCTTTAGAGTGGTCGGACTTTGTTATCAAGTAAACATTGCATTAAAATTATTGCAGCAACAATATGCTGCTTGTTTGTAAGCTAATCCTGTCAACCTGAGCATCCTGTGTGTTCATAGCCACGGTGCTACGCTGCTGCGAACAGTCCAGCTGGCAGCAGGAGGCAGCGGCCAGCAGAACACTACTGGCCATGTCCCTCAGCTATTATCAGCTGTAGGTTTGGGTTATCTCTCCGTGTGCACACAGGTAGGGGTGATCAAAGGCATCATGGGAGGGGAATGAAAGGACATAGTTCTGGTTAGATGCAAAGGCAAACGTGAGCATCCCCACAAAGGCGTGCTGCTATAGATGTGTATGAAGAACAGCCATTTATGTACAGAGACACCACTGACTGAGCTGCTTTGAACCCTGGGAGTCTTTACTCTAAGTGCATGTGTGTGCGCGTGTGTGTGTGTGGGTTTGTGTGTTTGTGTGTACTATAGCAGACAAAAATAGGGGGACCTCAGGAACTATCTTGACTCCAGTCTTCATGCAACATTGATTTCTTCTATTGATTGTGTCTGTCCTTCAACATGAGGGAGACAACTCACATAAAACACTCCAACACACAGACCCCTCCCCACTCCCCTCGCCCCCCTACACACCTCATAACACAACACCCGTGTGTGACAGCCCTGCAGCAGATAAACAGGACCACATAAATGAAGGTAAAGCTCTCTACTGTCTTACAAGCAAATCTGTCCCTCCGCTCCCCCCGCGTCCGTCCCTTCCCATCTCTCCTTCCCTGCAGGTAACAATGTGTACCGAGGTCACACCACAAAGAGTCATGGCTTCCTTGGTTTAATTTGTGTGAGGACAAGGTGGAAATCTCTTCAGTTTCAATTGCCTCAGTCGTCAGGCTGTTTTCCAACAATGAAAAGTGAGCAGATGACCTTGTAAGGCCAGCTACCAAGAAAGAAGCCATTAATATTTCATTCTTACAGAGCCTCCTCTGCTCCTGTTTTCTGTCTGCCTGTCTCTCCTAAAGACGGAAATAGTGACTGAGTCCTGGAGCAAGACCAAGGTGCTGTGTGCAGCCAACACTCTGCTATTTTGGTGAGTGTGTGGATTAAAAGAGTGTGTGTCCTTTAAATAAATGTGTATAGAGAGTATATGTCCACATGTGCGAAGGATAAACACATCAGCATCATTCATCAGTGCTTTTTCCATTTGTAATACAAGGCCAGAAAGAGCATGTGCACAATTAAATCAACATGGCACATTTGCAATAATGCAAGCTGATAGAAAATTGATGGAAAAAAATGCCACATAAGAACTGATTTTACTTATTAATATTTTCAAATTATTGTCAAACGGGCACGTATGTCAGCAGATGCAACAAGCACAAAACACACACAAAGCTGCCATATGCGAGACCACACTGATACAATTGTAGCTGCAGTTTGTGCCACTCAATTTAAACAGAAACAGGTTGTAATTGTGTTTAATTGAAATTTAGCCAATAAAAACCCATAGCTTTGCAAAATTACTTCCTACAAAGATGTCCTTGGGGGGCCATTGGAGAATGTATGGCAACATGCTACAGGCATGTCAAAAAATGACCTTTGGGAAAAAATTAAATTCAGCAGCAAACTAGTTAGGAATTAGCATATCCAGATGCAGCCGCCTTGATTTGATTTCATTGCCTTAATTGGATTTCCTTTGCTGTGCTGCGATAGCCATAAAAACTGGAGGCCTGGACTTCATTGGCGGCTGCGCATGGATCACCATCACAGCTCAGGGATGATATTAAACCAATATGAGCTGGGAATGTTAATGAAGAGAACTGCTGTCATATGGGGCCTGTCAGTACACTTGCCAATTAAAAAGCACCATAGCATGTGTGGTGAAGCTACTCTGGAATTACATTATTATTTATTATTCATATGATTTCTTTATTGAGACACTCAAGGACTGGTAGCCCTTTATTTTCCTTTTCAGCATGTTTAAAAAGTCCCTTTTTGTCACCTGATTCACAGATTGCTGGAGCACTCAGACCTTTGTGCTACATGCTTGTTAAGGTTGTGCCTCTCACATGGCAATCAGAATCCAAATGTCAGAATGTATGTAGAGGTCAAACACTGAATGCCTGCAATTATGTTCAGCCATATGCTGTGTACAGAAGTTGAGTATGGAAATCAAGACTGAATGCTGGATGACAGACAAGCTGATCGCAGAGATTCTGCATAATTTGCATCTGCCTACACAATTTAGAGATCAGTGGCACTCAAAGTGATACCACCAGGGTAAATAAGACAAGGTTTAAATCCATGAAATTATAAAGCTTTTACCCTAAATGTGTTCTGCCTTTTGTAAAATAAGATCTGTAAGTAGCAGAAAATCAAACATTTACATAAAAAAACACTATTGTAGAATAGGATTTGATGATTTTTTAAAATAAAATGTTATATAAGACAAAGTAAAAAGGCTAAAACTTTGGAAGATAGATACATGATTTGTTTAACTCTGACTGCTGAAACCTTGTTCAAGCTTTAGATAAACTTTTTCAGTATTTTTACACAGAATACATGTGGAGAGGAAGCTGTAAGGTGAATGGATGTGTTCCACCATCTTTTACACTAAAATTTATACACTGATTGTCTAAGAAAGGAATCTATTCTTGGTCAGTATGGACAGGAGGAATGATTCCTGCAAATAAATGCTCAATGTAAGCTAGTAGAGTAAGAGTTTTGTTTTTTTTCATGAACTTGAAAAATGTAAGAACCTATTCCTCGAGATTAACTACATACCTGTGTGAATTCCAGGGCAGAAACCGACACCTTGTCAAACAATTTTGCACATTTCTTTAAAAGTAACTTCTTTTTGCTCTCTCTCTCTCAAATGCATGCATGCACACACACACACACACACACACAGAGCATACAGATCTCATATAGGAGCCTCACATACACAGCTCTTCACTCAAGGCTCAGCAGGTAGCTTTTCATTTGCTTTCACTTGACCGTGACTAAAAAGCAGTGGTCAGCTGCCTGTGGAGCCCCTCTCCAATCATTACCATGTTAATATCTGCAAAATACTCTTTTGTAGGAGGAACAGGGGAGCACAAGACAGCAGGGCGTGCAGGGAGGAGGGCAAGAGAGGTCTTCTTAAAACCAAGCAAAAGGAGAAAAATTGGATGGCAGAAATGGAGCTGGGAAAATAAACGTGGAGAGGGAGCAGTAAGGTTGAGCCAGAGAGCACTGCTGTTTTTAATTCCAGATGATTTCCTCCAGTTTTACCTGAGTCAGGCCAGAGATGCACTGATGGAGATACTAACCCCTGCTAGCATCATTAGCCCTCTCCAGCTGCTTCAGTGACATTTTGCACTTCATCCAAACCCCTAGCGTCCCGCCAAACTACCATCACTGCCAGAACACTTCAAAACACCAACAGTAATTTAGTCCAAACCTTCTAG
>JAPZDY010000006.1:819153-838431 GCA_029783645.1 Ctenochaetus hawaiiensis | reverse complement strand
AGAAAGAAAGAAATAAAGAAAGAAAGAAAGAAAGAAAGAAAGAAAGAAAGAAAGAAAGAAAGAAAGAAAGAAAGAAAAAGGAAGAAAAAAATCTAATGCCATTCTAAGCCACATTCATGGTGAGTGTGTTACATACACCTGACAAAGGGGTACATGCATGTGCGTGCGTGTGTGAGGGTGTGAGTGTGTATGTGTAAATGTGAGTAATGCAGCTTTCATTGGTATGCACCGACATGGAGACAAAGCTAAGGTGCTCATTATATCAGACATCAAGGTGATCTGTTGACTTAATGCAACCCCTATACACATGCACACACACACACACACACTCACACATACACTAGTTCCAATGTTCATATATGTTCCTGTATGTGTAAATACAGCTCTGCCATTACAGCACAGCACATGGGGGACACCTCATTACGCCATGTTAATAGGCCTGTACAGACAATAAAAACAAAATTCCCCCAACAGCCATAAAGAGGAAGGCTGTTGTAAATCCCACCTGGAGCAAAACAGAGACAAGAGCTGTGAGACTGAGCTTCATCACTGACACTGACAGAAAAAAGAGAGAAGCCCAGTGGCAAAAGTTAAGGAGATGTGACAGCTCTGGTCCATCCTGCCTGACAGAAGACAGCTTCATTTAACAGTCAGCGGGCTGCCGCTCACACTTCTGTCAAACGGACAGCATTGTTGGGTAAGACTGTCTCACTGTCACATTTTTCTCACAGCCCAAAAAACCACTCTGACCAGCGTGTGATGCCAGCGTGCTTCGATTATCCGCTGACCTTTTTTTTTGTGACTGTTCTTTGATAGAAATATTTGGATGGACTGAGACTAAGGCAAGTATTGCTTCAGAGTTTTGCTGAGGAAGAAGACTCATGACAGTGGATGAATGTGTGCTGCACATCCATCTGGTGATCTGATTAATGGATATCCATTAATCCATACCCATATGGTGATATGATTAGCTCCATATTATGGAGATCTGAACAAGAAGTTAATACAACGGCTAGATCATCCTGCCCAGTTTCAGTCACACTGTTTCATTTATTTACACTGAACTATGATACCATTAAGACTCTTAATTAGAAAATCAAGAAGCATGAGTCTTTTCCTTAAACTAGAGCTTTATCCTATAATCGGCTTTTAATAATGATACTTTATAACTATTAACAGTCATTATAAGTTCTTGGATACTCATTATATGTCATATCTTTTTTTAGAGCAAAATATTTTAAATTCAAAGAAATAATCTGTCACAAGAACCTTGTCAGATTTCAAACACCCATCACCTTAAATGAGATTTACTCCCTGACAACTCCTTCCACTCTCCCCTTCGACTCCCTCTCTGGATCAACTTTGCATTAACATAACAAAAGACACCCTCCTTTAAATGTTTTCAGTCTTTTTTCAAGAGAACTCTTGTATCAGAGTGTATAAAAAATGGGGGGCAAAGAGAGATCAAAGTGGGAAAAGACGGAGGTGAGGATGTGAGGATGCTGATTCCCTGCACTTACCATTGAAGCCGGTGAAGTTTCCCCAGTCGAGCAGGGAGCTGTTGAAGGAAGGCAGGGAAACGTTGAAGAACAGATCAGTGCCGTTGGACGGGTTTCGGATGGTGTCGGTGAACAGGTTCATCTGCAGCAGAGTCTTGATCAGATAGCGCAGCATCTCGCCGTGCAGAGGGACCTGCAGTCCCTTTTTGCCGTCTCTGTCACTCACTCTATCAGTCCTTCTAAAAGCAGGAGTCCATCCACAGCTGACTCTTCTTTGCCTCCTCACGTGCTGTTAGGAAGAGTTAAAGAGATGTCCTTTGGATCCCGGGTTGATTCAAATTTTTGAAAACATTTGTTATTTTTAATTTGAAGAAAATGATTGATATGAATGAAAAAGCAGAATAAATAATGAAGTTTGGTTGATTGGTTGGTTGTAGATGTCAGACTGGGTAGGGGGGCCCCTTGCTGTGATTCCCTCCAGTTCCTTCCCAGCATCGGATCGTTCCTTTCTCCTTGTTTCTATTGTTCTGGAATCACATAACTTCACACGCTGTCTGCCACTACACAAAAAAACTGCCTCACGCCGGTGTAAAAGAATCCAGCAATGTGATGATGACCCCACTGGATTTGCTGCTCTCCTCTCTCCAACCCCTCCCTCTGGCTCCTCCTGTGTCCCTCCTCCCTCTCCTGCTCTCCTCCTCCTCTCTCTCTCTCTGTGATGGGGGTCCCGGGGGGTCCAGAGGAGAGAGAGAGAGCAGGTGCTGTTGGCAATAAATGTTTAATTATTAGATTAATAATCATCCCAGGAGGATCAGAATCAGAGCAGTGGAGAAAAGGGGAAGAATAGACTTACTGTCACTGTAAACTACACTCACTCACCCACTGACACACACGCACACACACTCACACACACACACACACACACACAAAGGTCATTTCAAAGAAATAAATGCATACAGTACATGTTAGACAAACAATCATGGCACAAGCTAAACTCCTGCTGTGTCATTTGATACCGTGTGTGTTTTCCCACTTCAGGCCACACTGTCTGAAAACATATTGCATTAAACAAAGTCATGGACGGAGTGTTTCAGTTTCTCCTTTGTTAGGAGCTGTGTTTGCATTGAAAAGAAAAAAGGGGAGAACAGATTTGTCTCTACAATAAACTGATTGGCTGCATTTATACACCATGTAAGAATAAGTTGGGTCCAAAGTTTCATGTCAGAAAACATCTTGATTGTGCTGCACACTGCAAAAAATTCTAAACATTTCACTGCTTACCTTCACAATGAAAGACAACTTTATATTTCTGACAAAGCATTACAAAACTGTTTTTTATATTGTGTGCCCCACCACCCAAAAAAAGCCCATAACACCATGGCATGAGTTATAAAAGTAAAAAAAAAAATGTGAATCCTTACATCATAACATTAATTTTAACACACAATTTTGAGCATATGTTTGGAATTTTAATTTGCTGAAGCTCATGATGCTTATTGTTCACTTTAGTTTCAGAAACTTCATCATTTTAGGCTTTAGCAAACTGGCATGACTGCTGGCTGCTGTGTTTCAGTTGTTTGGTCAACCCTTTGCATTTGTTAAAGACTGCAGAAGTGCATGCCTGTGTGTGCATGTGCATGTGCATATGGAGGACCCACATTTAGCCACATGCCTTCAATCATGTTCAAGCATGCTATAGCTCTAATGCATAGTCCACATATCATCATTGACATGCACGTGCGATCGTAGCAGTATGGTCACATGTGGCGCCTGGACGCCCCGCCGACAGTCTCAGTGTGACTCCTATTAACGATGCCCGTCCCCCATCAGGACCCTGTCCTCCTGCTTCATCACTATGACAATGGAAGCTATCCCGCAGACAAAGTTGCCGTGACGACCCCCGTCCCGTGCCCTATTCCTGGGGTCCTTTCCGGTCCTCCCTCATTTCATAGGGTCTTCCATTCATGGGGCATCTGGGCCAGTAACATCCATATATACAGCACTAATGGGTGCACAATATGGGTGTGGTATGGAAGAAGGACAAGTTGTGCCATTTCAGTCATCACTGACTGACGAGAGACTGTGTGAAAGTAATGTGATCTCTTCCATCTGGTCCTACTCTTTTACATAAATGTTTCAGTAATGTGAGGACATATAGTACATATATTCATAAGACGGACTATTTCCATCATTGCTCTAAACAGCATGACTTGAGCATGTAAGGTGCTCTGTGTTCCTCAGTGATCCAAACCACAAAATTACACTTATGGACATTCACTGTTATTCCTCAATCAAGTTTCTCAAGAGCAGACTTTCCACCTCCACAGTTAGCAGTCAGGCAGGGTGATTAGAGTCTAAGAGAGGAATACCTTGCACACTCCTCATTTACAGTAAGGCTACATTGTGTGTGAAGTGTTTATGTGTTATACAGGTCAGACACAAGCAGAGACAGACAGACAACCTCATGTTTTGCCCTTAGCTTGTGATCGTTTCCCTTGTTTTCAAATGGTCACCACACAATAAGATCTGAACTAGGATAATTAACTTTTGCATTGTTTTTTTTTTCCTAAAGCCAACAAACTGCTCCCCAGTTTACTCTTTTTCATGTATTTTTTGAACATAAAAAACAAATATTTGTTCAAGAGTTTGTCTGTTTCCTACAAATTAACCAGCATATAATACTGTTTTTGACAAGGAAACAATATATTCACAGAATATTTTCACTTCATAATAATATGTTTGGGAGTAACACAGAAAACAGCAAATCATAACTTGTGCAGGGTGATAATGTTATTAGAATTATCTTCAATACCAAATTGCATTTTTATATTTCTGTCATAAACTAGCCATAATGAGGCAGCACTGAAGTGCCACTACAGAGATATGTGTGTGATTGCATGCTCCCTGGTATCTCTCCTCAACCACTCATTACTCTCAGTGAAGACTCCCCTCAGCCATATAATCTGCCATCATGACGATCATGTACTTGGTGAATTCATTGTCAGTTTTGATGTATAACCATGCTGCATTCTAAAAACCTTTATTTCAAATAAATTAATATATTCCTGACTTCATGGCTTTTTTTCTTCATGACTGTCGGACATTGTTTGTGCTATTGTGCATTCTTTCATCCCTGTGCATTGCTGCAATATTATTTATACATATGTGTACCTGTATATTTTCAATAGCCATAGTATTGTTTTGTTGCAGAATTACAGAGAGTGACACTTGTTTTCAGTGTTAAATATTATGTCACTTAGAAAGCGGTGGTATGCAAACCAGTCATGAACATAGTTTAGAGTAGCCAGTATCTGCATGCTCTCCTTTTGTTCTGTCAGATATGTTTTTGTCAGCTCGAGGAGGACCTCTGTTTGAAGCATGAAACCAAATTTCATGCAAATCCATCAAAAACAGAGGGATGAATGGTGGCGCATTGAGTGTTTGGCCTCTCATACAAATGTTAATGCAGAGATGGATGCAGAGGGGTCATTAATGTCCTGTTGGATGGATGTCTTTGTCTGGCTATGAAAATCATTACATGTTTAACTCTTTTTAACATTCCCACACAGTGCTTGGAAAAGAAAAGTCAAAAAAACATAATAATTACTGTCAGTATGACTGATTTAAGTGCAATCAGTTTGAATGAATACTCTCAGCTTTTTTTAACCACAATTTAATCTGACAGAATCAGATCTAGATTGAGGCAACAAATTAAATAATTAGTCTGTCATCACCTCTTTATACAATTTAACTAGTTTGTTAGTTTTGTCAGTGCTTTTGTTTTCAAATTTGAAGTAAACAAGGCAAATGTTACTGTGTTCACCATTTTAGTTTGTACTGATCAGTGGTTGGTAAAGTTCTAAAAATCTATACTCATCTGTACTCACGTAAAAAATGACTCCGGTAAAAGTGAAAAAGTACCTTGTTGGTAAATTACACAAAGAATAAGTAACTTTTCATTTTAACGATTACCTGAAAGCTGCCTCTTGTTCTCGGTTTGGCTTCATTAGTATTCTATAAAAGATTTAAGGGTTTTAAGGACACACACACACACACACACACACACACACGGTCAATACCTGAAATTTGAGCAGATGAGTTGTAACAAAGGTACTCAGTCAGTCTTTATTGTACTAACACAGGCCTATGGTTTTGAGCCTTTGTGGTATTTTAGTGCAAGCTTTTATTCAATGATTGACAGATTTCAACAGCTTTGTCTCAACTGCAGATGTATCATTAGCATAAAATGCACATGAATTCGCTTCTGTTGGTAACTCTCATCTAAAACTTAGATTAGTATATAATTTCATATGGTGTATCACAGCACCTTGATGTTGCACATTGTTTTAACAGGTCCCTAAATAATTGGGATACATTAGAAAGAAAAAAAAAAAGACCACAAACAATTGAAATGTACCAAACCCTCTTTGTGTCGATTCATTCTAACATCCTGAGCTGAAAACAGAGCTCACCACACACAGTCAATAGTCAACGTGGAAAGGAGCTTTCTAGCCGACTTTCTAAGCTAAAAACTGTTTTGAGAACATAATCAGAACTGAGTTCTCATCACTCTCCTCTGAGTGGAAGTGCACAGGCAGAATCTGCTGACAGAACCTTGCATGTTGGAAAGCTGCCAGACAAGAGTATTAAATAAACTGGAGTTTTCTATTCTTCTCTATGTTAGCTGATTTAATGGAATTTTTTTTTTACAATTACTATGAAGCACCCAGGCTTGCAGAGATTTGGTCTGCAATGAAAATGCTGAACATCCCCACAAATTTTATTTAAGTCTGCAGTGATTACATGCATTTCAATATACTAATGCCTAGAAGCTGCCTGGTTCAACCCAAGTTTTCTGTAAACAACTGGGCATTTGTTCAGTTTCAGGGTTAACTTCTTTGCTCAAAGGCAACCAAAAGCTGATAAAGGAAGGAAATTTGATTATAAACTTTGTGAAAACGTATTTCATTTTCAGATCACAGAGTGGCTTTAATGGTCGTCAGATTAAAAACTGCTTTGAGTTGTTGAAACTGCATCTTTAATGAAGTATCATATCATGCTAAAGTGATGACCATTTTAGATTCATTAAACTTGAATTAGAACCTGAATGATTTAGAACTCTCCAGCCTATGCATGTTTCATGAATCTCACTGTGTTTTATTCCATCAAGAACATTTTCTTTCAAAGAAAAACAAAAAAAAACCCCTGCATACTCATTGATGCATCAGGCTGAGGGACCCTGGTTCTGAATGTACTGTTAAAAGAAAACTCTGGCCTCATTGCAGCGTCTCATTGTCATGTCAACTGATTTGCCTGTCAGCATAATGACAGGGTGTGAGTCCTATTTCCCAGGATGAATGTCAGCTGAGATGAAGTGTGGTTAATGTCTGACTTTTCCTGAGCAGCGAGACGTGATTTCTGCCAGCACCTGCAGTCAGACGGGCATCAGAAAGGTAGGGATGTGCCGCTAGACGCCACACGGCACCAGGGTGGAACATCTGTGCCCGGGTCTGGTCGTGTGCACTTCTGGGGTCTGCTGCTGCAGTTTGTCCCCATGGGAACCTCTAAGCTCGGGCAAAAACAGCCGGATGCATCTCCAGCCCCTCTGTCCCAGCTGGATAGGGGAGGGTGATAGGCAGGCAAGCAGCCAGATCCAGCATCCCAACCAGTCTGCAGGTGTATGATACTGTCCCTTTAGTCTTTGCCTCCTGCACCCATACATCTGATACACTGACACACAACTGCCATCAGGAAAGGAGGTGGCGGTAATTGGGGGGGGGTTGTTGGCAATAAATATCATGTGCCACTGACCTGGACGAGCGAGCAGTTGGCAAGGTCCATCATTAGAGCTGGGTGCTTGCCACTGCCCATATGCCAAAGCGCCACAATTGGTCCCTCTGTCCTATACATTTAGTGTGCAGGCCAGAAGGACATACCCCCTGAGCAAAATGGCTCCTGTCTCCCTCTGGGGTGCTGTGTCCAATCATGCCTTTCACAAACTGGCTCCCCAGGAGCTTCTGCAGACAATTTCCTCATTTCCTCCAATTGCCTCATAACTTCAAAGCCAACTTCAAAGCATTTGGACTGCCTGCTATCATGGCTGCGACCTAGACAACCGTGGCCCTTTAAGAGGAAAAGGAAGCTTTGTTTGTCATCTACATCTATTTCTTTAGCGTAACTAGGAGTGACAGAACCAATATGCTTTAGTCAGGGGATTATCTGATCTCCAGAGGTCTAAGTTACATGCGGGGCCACGAGGGAAGGGAGTTAAACAAAGCACTGGCTGCGCCCCACAGCCCGACTATCTAAACCCTAAGCAAACTCTGGGTAATTGCACGACAAAAGCACAATTAGCCACGACCCCATATCACCGACTGAAAGTAAGTAGGGAAAGATGGACCTGTCATTTATCAGACATTTGCATCTCATGAATTCTCCTCCACACACCTTTTCATATCAATTTTATTCTATTCTCATTTTATGCCATTTTATTTTCAGATGAATGCAGATAAATGCAAAGTGGTCATTTAAATATGCAATAGCATTATAAGCGGCCCCACCTCCCCAAATAGAAGGTGGTAATTTTAGTAAGCCCCAGACCATGTCTGCTCCCTCAGGGTGGACTCCTCCAGGTCCTCCTCCTGCTGCGGTGGAGCGCTACCAGTTTTAAGTGCTTCTTGAAGACTGACCCTACGCACCACGCTGCAGCGAGACTTTGATGTGACTCGCCTGAAAAGGACCTCACGCCATTTAGCAAGATTGGTTCACATTCTCACAATCCCTGTGTGTGGACCTTGAAACACTGGAGTTCATTCCAATCAGCGCTGGGGAGAGAAAATATTGCGGCCCAAGAGTGAAGAGGTTTGCGTCATATTGATTGGAGCTAAAAAAGATGAGTTATTTGTCAGCCTCAGAATTTGAAGGAGGAGAAAACTTTTGAGCTTGATTGCTTTCCCACCATGCTGTGCGCAGCAGACAGACGTCTTCAAAAAGGCCACACGTTCCAGGAAAAAAAATCAATGGCAAGCGCCAGTCACAGCTTAATAAGTGCTTAAACCAGGACTCACCTGGAGAGACATAGCCACCTCTGCTGTCAGTCTCCACAGCTTACTACGATATATTACAAAAAATTCATGTTTTTCTCATTTACAGCTGTAAAATTGTACAATGCAATCAAAATAAAGTCAGAGAATCAGAAAAATTTGTTAGTGGATTTTGCGAATTGTCTACTTTATCTGCATAAAACTTATAAACCTTCGTGCAACAAAGCCTTTGTAAACACATGGTTAATGCTGTCAGACAGTTACAGTTTGGTTTGGTTTAAGCAACAAAACTACTTACTGAGATTTATATAAAAAAACATTTCTAATTATTTACGTTTCCTTTTGGTTTCACATTTGAACACATCCCCTGCTGTCTTTGTCACTTTTTCTAATCCCCTGGCTGTAGCACACGCTGTAAGTGTTTAATATTTACATTTAGATTGGAGTTTGTTAAAAGCCCCGTGCACCTTATACTGATGCCACAGGCTACCATGTGCATCTGTATGAGACAGTGAGGCGCATGACGAAGTGTATTTGACAACCTGAGAATGAGATCGGGCTGATCACATCTATCATTGAAATTGTGAGTCAGAAAAAATTAAGTTGCAATAGATTTTAACCCTGATGGCAATTGGCAATGCTTAGAGTTTTCTATGGTGTAATTATTTCAGCCTTATCTTCCTGAGATGGATGAAGAGCACTTTAGCAAGTTAAACAAACGAAATGCTGGAAAAGGAAAACCAGTGCACTTTTGCATGTATGCCCTCTGAAGTGTGGTTTGCCTGAAAATCCCCTCAAGGCTGCTAAAAACAACTGCCTCACGCACCAGCAGCCACCACCACGCCTCTTCTCTAAGTGCCAGCGCAGGCCAGCCAGCTGGGCCCCCCTCCATCACCGCCTGTCTCTCCCTCTCTGTGAGGCTTATGAGCCAGGCTCTGTAACAGGTAGACTCCCCAGGTGCTGGGACCTCCTCCCAGTTCGCTAAGCTATCGCACCTTGGCTTGACAAAGCTGAGCTTAATTAACCAAGGGGGTGGGCTACTACTGGCCAGTAATGAGCCATGGTGAGAGTAATGTCAGAGCATGAAAGGATATGGAAGTGGGGGTCTGAGGGTCTTCTTTTTTTGGAGGGGGGGCAGAGAGTTATGGATTTTAACCATCTGGCCATGCAGGAGGGGTAGAGGGAGGAAAATGATATGCCTGATGGACGACTTTAACAAAGATGTGGCAAGAGAGAGGGGCGTGTCTGAGATCACAAGCTGAATTATAGCTAGCGTGACTGGGCTATTGTGTGCCGTGATGGGTTGGTTATTCACAGCTGGGGCAGCCCAAATTGTTCTTTTATATTCTTTTATTCTCCTTTATTGAAGCCAGAGGGGTTTGGGAAATGATTAACAGACAACACAACAAGGCAGATCCATTGTCAACCTTTCCCTCTCAATTTAGTCACCATCCATTTATTTTTTTCACCAGTGTCTGTGATGCGAATAAACAGGCTTGCTTGGTTAAGTGTGCCATCACTGGACAAGCCCCAGAAAATTGGTTGGAATAACGCAGCGGGTGCAGCCTTGGTGCCAAAATAAATGTTGTTTTTTTTCTTGTTGTCATTCAAAACTTCTAAATGTGGAATATTTCTATTAAAAACTTGTTTGGAGTGAAAAGTTTTGCATATAACTGTTAAAACTCTCAGCAAGATCAGCTGTTTACCAGAAGATTAGAATGTGGACTTCCTTCCATCCAAAGTCATCCCAGATAATACTTTGACATATGTCCATACAACACATAACAACCAGGCTCGTACAGCCAGCCAAGTCACCCACCAGGTCCACCCCCCCACCCCTTCTTCTACTCTGCTTCCCCGTTATGCTTCTTCCATCTGGTGTCCATTTTGCAACCCACCTCTTCTGGCCCTTAGGGTGGGGGGTGGGAGCAAGAGGAACCAGGGCCAGCTTAACAAAACCTCTCAAAGGGCACCAGTCCCTCCTGCCACTCCATAAACCCAACTAGATGGAGTTTTCATGGCAATTAGGGCAAGGAGATGAGTGGCTCTTTTCCAGGCACCCACTGGCCTTCCTCTGCCACTCGTACCAAGGCTCTCACATCTTTTACACTGAAGCCATTAGCACAGCTAGCCCGCTGGCAAGGACTAATTGTTGGCCTCTCAGGAAATGACAGTGGCTATAATGGTCATGCCATCATTTTGAGACTCTTAGATCAGAGACAGTATGTTTACAACGACTGGAGGTGTTCAGACCAGACTAGACTTACTCTTTTACAGGACAAGTTTCAGATGCCATCAGTGGATGTTTTTGCCACTAAATTTCAAAACACTTTGATCTTGTCTTAACTAGTCAAAATGACCCAATTTGGTACAATATAAAGTGTCATTAATGTACCATCGCACTCACATAATTTGGTTTTAACAACTGAGGCAACATTTTGTTTGAAGTTTTAGTTTTTCTGAAATTTGATGGCTACATTATTGATCAGTGTTTTTATGCTTGAAGAATGCACTATATTTTAATCTAATTTTAATGCATTATTATGGGACATGCAAGATAGCTTTCAGGGCGACTCCAGCCTTATGTGAAAAATATACAGCCTGCTCATTCATTTGAATGGACAGTCTCGCAGTGCAGTTGGGATGCGACACAAAAGGCTCTGATGACATAATGCAGGCAATGGTGTTGAAGAGACTCAACTTTCACTGCTATGCATGGTCATCCAGCACTGTGCCATGGTGAATCATCAAATATAAGCAGGCTGCACTCGTGCCTGATGGTTTACTTTAACGTGAGAGTTTTTCTCGGGTTTACCATTGTCACAGCCAAAACATAAAAGAGTTGCGAGCATCATAACTGTCCAAAGTTGTAAAATACTGTGAGTGCTGCAAGCTGTTTGAGTTTAACATCAAATAAACATTGACATTTTCAGATTTGTTAAACTGAACTTCCTCAGCTGTATTTCATGTCATAAAAGTATCTGAGGTAAAGGTCTCAACTGGGATTCTTTTGATGCAACAATGCTGAATAAAACAATGAAACAATGAACGTCAGTCTGTTCATTTGCATGATTGACCACTGCAGTTGCATGTCTCCAAAACTTTGTGTTTAAACCTCCTGCTGTAGGGCTGTTGACCCTTTGTGCACCTCCTACAAACACACACTCAAAACACATCCTCTCATTAAGTCACTGAACATTTGACTGAGAACACTGGGAGAGTCTTGTTAATATTTGATGCTCCATCAGCTCTAAAAGCACAGACAAAATATGGCAAATATATCACTGTATACACTAGGTGGCCCTGTACAATGACTGGCCATGACTGTAACTATATTTGTAGAAAATTCCAAGGCACTCCTGAGCTTAAACCACAGCATTACCAATGCAAAGTCTTGTGAATTACTCCTAACTGATTAAGTATATGCTAGTGAATTTGTCTATCAAGCTGTGACAGAAGTGCTGTCAAGATTTTTGTCCTTGTCTTTTTACTCTTGATCACAGTTTCGCAAATGTAAAGAAGAGCACAATAGCAACAACACAAGCATTGCTGTATGAATAAAGCATATTTTATTTATCCAATCATAGCAGACCTACTCAAGCAGACAGATATCACATATTGATTTCGGATGACTTGAGTAAGACTTACACATTAACATGCTTTTTTTCCTGCTTTTTTGAAATTATACTGTTCCTCCATTGTCCAAGTGATTTTAGCAACATCTGCTTTTGAAGGAGCAGATCTAAAGCAGATCTCAGTTCAGGCCAATACCAACTACTAAACAATTATATGAGCCAAATACTGTAAAAAGTTCAATACACATCCACATATGCACAAAAACAAATAGTTTTGGATCGCACAGTGGCCGATATTAAGCATCTTAAGAAGTATCTCATCTTCTTTGTTTTTACAATTTAATAGGCAAAATTAATAACAGAAAATGGATTTTTACTTGAATGAACAAAATCTGTTCACCTAATCACTGAAAGAAGCATTCAGTCAGCCCTCATGTATTATTCTTCCAGACAAATCTAAGTAACTAAGCAAGAAAGAGATTTTTTCAGACTTAAAAAAGTATGTTTTTCTTTAAACTCTTTTTACAGTACATGGCAGCATCTTCTGTCTGCTCATCCATAGACTACTTATGTTTGTCTACCCAGAGGCGTGAGTGATTATTGTTCATTGAAAGGGGCAGCCCTTTAATTAGTCAGCGTTCTCTGGGGAGCCATTACCACGGGGGAATCTTGCCCCTTTTTATTAGCCCATTTTAATATTGACTAAGAGAAGAGATACACAGGGTGGGGCAATTTGGTTTCCTCAGACGGGACACCAGCTCCTGTGAATATGCATGCTGGGATGTGGGCTGTGGTGTTGTTGGGGGTTGCAGGGACATGTGACAGTAGTGATGGACGATCTGATTGTGCATCATCTGGGGTCCCTCACACAATAACAAAAGGGGTTGTAAGTTCCACTGGACTCAATAAAAAGACGGTGGAATTATAGCAATAGAAAGTGAGAAGTGAGCATTGTGTCTGATGAAAACTGGGTAAAAGGTTTGAAATATCTGCAAGAATTCCTGTCTATCACTTGGATAAGAAAAATACACAGAAAAAGCCTGGGGTTTTAGGTTTGAGTAAGCCAAAGAAGAGTCACTCTGGACTTAACATTCTTGCCCAAGGGCACTTAGGTAGGTTAGCTCTTCCCAGCACTATGCTTGAATCAGTTCCCCATGATTAAGAGACATTCTGAGCCTTCAGTATGGTTTACTAAAACAAAATTACCATTAAAACATCCTACATCCTATGACTTATCCATAATTATGAGAGTGATCTTTTTTTAAAAAAAAAAAAAGCGGCCATAACGAACATTTCTTCTACAAATTGAATAATTCCAGTCAAAGTCACCTTTTTCGCTTTACCAAAGATACAGATGGGTGAACCCATCAAAGTGCAGACACTAATTCCTGCCAAGGACAGACTTGATCTCTTCCAATTTCATTCCTGCACCTCCCTGAAAGCTACTTTAATTAAAACTCAGAGTGGAAAATGAACGCATTTCACTCTACAACTCTCTGTCTCTCACTTTCCTTTACTCTCTCCTTGAGTCCATTTTCATGTCTACCAATTTTTTTTCCCCAAACTTAGATGCTCATTTCAAATAAGGTCATGCAAAGAGGTGCATCACAGGGGTTGACTAATTACCCTCCCTGACGCGTGTATTTTAGCCATCTTGTTTGGGAATAGAGAGATTAAGGAATTGGGAGACATATGTTGTCAAGCATCGACCTTGGAGAGACCTGAGATGCATCTCTCACTGCCTAAGTGGCTTCAGCGGTGTATCAAGCCTTTCAGAAACCTCCCCGCATGCAATTACAGCAGGGGATTATGTCCCTTACTCCACACTAGGATAAACTCAAATCAGCCACAGTGTGTATATGTTTTCGTGCATGTGGAAGTGGAAAGGGATTGTCATTGGCAGCTGATCCTCCCTCTAGGCCTCTGTTTCATTACGACGGCCTAGATTCCCGTCGGGTAGCAGCATCCTCATAAACAGTTCCTCAGTACATTCAAAAAAGACTTTCACAATGTGTTTTGATTGGTGATGGTCTGATATTTTGAGTTAGTGACTAAACTAAATCTACAGCAAGAGTGGAAATATTGTGGTACTTTTGCACAGCAGAACTTCCCACCCTTTGACCTCTGGAGCCAGGGCTGAGATGAAGAGCTGAGGTATTTCTCTCAAAAAAACCCTCTGTTTTTCCCTGAAAAAGACATTCTGAAAATGATGTCTTTAGTTAGCTGTAATGCTTAAAAGTGGATTTTTTAAATTAAATCATCAGTTAAGAGTCAGAACCTGGTGTCTACATTACCCACAAACCAGCTCAACCATTACTTGTTTGATCCAAGAGTCCTACGTGATTTATCAAACTGTAGTCTTCAGCAAAGGGGCAATTATAGGATCAGACCTTTAGGGAAGTAATCCAACTCTGTTGTCAGTTAAATATTTTTTTTAATTATTATTTCGTGTTGTGTGTTTTTATTTGTTTTTCATCTAAACACTTGCTGTTCCAAAACTCACATTCTTTCACTTCACTGTTTGCTTCCTCTCACTTCCTGATCTCCCTGTGTCTCTCTCCATCCTTTCATATCCATCTTTACACCAAAAATAACAAATGAACACATGGTTTGTACCAGCGAAGTTACATATAATCTAATAATGTATAAATAAATTATAAATGAAGTAAACAGTCTTTTTATGGCATAAATACATGTCAGAGGATGTTGGGTAGAATCAACATTTGATAATATATGTCCAATTATTGCCTATATGAACTTGTTTGCATTAACTACAATAATAAAGTGCTTGTTACAATTTAAGGTTGCAGTGCAAGCAAACTGGCTCAGTGAGAAAACATTAGCCACTAATTCCTAAAGTAGTTAGTAAACTTTGTCAGCTGGAACTCATTGACACTATGCACACCATGGAGCTTCATCAACAGGGCTGGTGTTTTTCCTACCATCACTTTTGAGGGGGACCCATATTATTTTGAATCCCACTGTACTCTGCCTCTGACCGGCTCCTCTTGACTTACCTTGATGTTCTACCTGATGTTCTTACCTTAATCAGTCCTTCTCCTCAAGCTTTAACCTCACCAATCCAACTAACAAAGGCAACCAGTTAGAGGCAGAGTTGGGCAGGTTCTGCCAAGAGAGCAGTGAGATCCATGCAGGTGCCAGCTACTTTGAGTGACACAAAATATGTTATATTTTCTATTAACTTAGCTTAGCATGACAGATTTTACTGCATTTACTGAAACTCATGGTCACACTTCTCTCTCTCTACTTCTCTCTACACACATACAAAGAGAAACAGAGGAGAGACAAGGGACGGCACAAGATTCATTGACAACTCATTATGATACAAAGTGTAATAAAAGCTTCCTAACAAGACTGATTCATACATGTAATCAGTCAGTAACAAAAGCTGGACAGAAGTTCAGGTCCAAATATGTGTATTTTTATTATGAACCAACTTAAATCTGGCTGCATTGTTATTTTTTAGTGTCCCAAGATGAAATTCAGGTGTGCTTGAGCACTGAGTCATAAAATACCTATGCTTCAACTCCAGTCGACACTTTCTTAAGTGACATTACTTCAGGACCTTTATCAGATTTCACACAGTTCCCTCTGGATTCACAGGAGGCTGTAGTGCTCTCCAACACTTGAAAACACACTTTGATGTGTGAAATCGAGTCCACCTCCAGGATGTGTTAAGCAATGAGTTCGGTTTCCACCTTCAGTTTCTAGTCTGTGTTTTATTTCAAGGAGCTTTTGGTCAGATTGAACTAAGGTTACAGTAAGATTGTCCCAATCTCTCTGCCGCTACAAATAATTTGAGATGTGAGGAGCTCTGTCTCAAGTGCTATTTCAACAGATTGTGAAAGGTGAGCGTGCTCGCATAGGAAGTTCCAAATTTGTCACAACCAATAAAAAATTGTCACTGGCAAATTAACACATCATTTTCTGGAGAACAATAAAAAGAAAATGAGCTTCGGTCAGTCTGCTGGGTTATAAAGAAATGAAATGTGGCGGCCTAGAGGGAAAATAAGAAAAAGTCAATTTACCAAATGAATCAGTTCTGCATATAACAATATCATCGAAACTCAGTTAATTTTTGAGGGTTTTTTCTTTTTTGTGCCAGTCATTTTACCACAGCCTGACAAGCAGTTGAATGAAACAGGACCTTCCATTGCTGAGCAGTCACAATAAATCCTGGGATAAAGGTGCTCCCTGCTATTCTCCTTTCCTCCTCTTAGCTGCAGAGCGGTCACATGTGCGGCTGCGATTGAGGGGCATTAGTGCTCCACGAGAATCAAAGGCAGAGGATAGAGCGGGAGGGAAGCAGGGATATAAAGGGACTCGGTTGGGCGCCAAAGAAGCCCCCTCTGCACCCAGTGCCTTTTAATTAGGCTCGCAGCAGGGACACTGCACCTACACACACACATCTCATCACTCACACACAGACGCATGCACACACTCATATAAACTGACAGTCACATACCTTTTTCTGCTTCATTATACAAGAGTATGTGTCATCTCCGTTTTCTGTTCAGCTGGGGCTTGGAATGTCTGCTGCGCTTAAGTTGTAATGGGAGCAAAAGGTTGTGTACTGATGTTCCTTTTCTCTTTGGTCATCCTGCAGTGTCATGGGCTTTTTGTCCAACAAAGGGATTAAAGGAGTCATATATGCTCAGGGTCATCACTTTATAACCTCTTGCAAAATCTCTGTATCCAACATATGCATGAATCCATGTTTTAAATAAATTATGGAGGACAAATTTTAGAGATGATTAATGGTTTTCAAATTTTGATTTATTCAGTTTGATCACTTATCACTTGGCAAAAAGATGTTTTTTGGGAAGAAGATGTGGAAATCACATGCAATGCATGCACACAGATTTAAGTTTATCCTGTTAAGTGTTAGGCTTGTTAAATAATTGATGTTTAAAAATCTTGCATTAAATCTTTACTTACTTATTTCTTATTGTAACAGACTTAAAGATCCAACAACTGAGATTACAGTTTGACACCTCTAATAGTGAAAGGCAACATATAAACCTATAAACTCTCCTGTCTCACAGTTTCAAGCAGAAACTTAAATATCTCAGCTTATTAGACGTATTGACAGGATCTTTTTTTTTCGGTGACAGAGGCACTGAAATACAGTTCACCATCTGCCTGGAATCGTGGGTCTGCTGACATTTGGTCAACGACCTCTAACCTTGCATGGAAATGTCATGACACCAAAAATCATCCTCAATACAACTGACCATTAAAAGAACCTTGTTGCCAAAAATAATCAAAAACTGGAGGAATAGTTCAAACATGTTGGCACATAAAATCTATCTTTTAATACTGCTTTCCTCTGGGAAAACACCCTATGAACATGGACAAATGACTTAAGGCTGGAACTGTAAGATAGAGTGGGGCTGTGATTTTTATATGCCAGGTGCACACATGTGAGTTTGTATTGTTTGAAGAGTGCTGACAGGAAGTTAAAATGCAGGCAGGGAAGCAGAAGTGTTACATGAAGGTCCAAAAAGATACACTTTTCATTTTATTTTAGTTTCTTTAAAAGGGGATTTAGTCTGAACTGTACCATTTTTATTACTTGGTGCTGTGTCCAAAAAAAGTCCTCTTAGGGACTTATGGGTAATACACATTTTGAGTACAGAGTACAGAACAGCAGCCCTTCATAATTATAAATTAATCTAATTACTAAGCAAAGACAGTGGTGTCCTCCAAGGCCATGTCAGTTACTCAGTTACTGGACCTCTTTGTACTTGCTTGAATAGATCCAGTGGGTGGTGCAGGATTAGTCTCTGAGCTGTTGAAGCCTGCTAATATATTGATTTTTGTCACTTATTTAACCAATCAGATTTTCTAGCAAAAAATTTCTCTGTAATTTCACATCTTTTAACAAAAGCTAAGTTAATATTTAAATAGGAGCAAAGGCAGGGCCAAAAAATGATAAGAAGTTTATTGTTGATTAGATTTTTTTCAAGTTATGTTTTGACAATAATATATTCTGCTGATCGTGGACATCAACTAAAGATATAATCAATGAGCCAACCCAAACTGTTTGGTTTATTTTGAAGTGCTCTGATGCACAGCTCTGACTCAAAGTGTGTCAGTTTTAAACATAGTTGGTAGTTCTTTATTTTACAGATCCACAATTACTTAACAGTTTCCTTGGAAGATGGACCCATGTAATATAATGCTAATTATAGAAAAATTATTAATGCATAGTCTATTTATTTATTATTAATTAGCTTTGCTGAAATTTTAAAACAGTTATCATCCTTTATACTTAATTATTCAATCAATTCAGCTCTCTCATATCTTTCATGTTATTCTGTGATCAAAGTTTAAGTTTAAAGCTCTTTTGAGATTTTTTTAATTTTATTTTACTTTTTTTCACATTTTTAATGGGCCTGTAATACATTGAATTTTCCAACATTGTCAGCTTTACCTGTTAAACCTTGTAGGGGATTCAACTCTGGTAAAAAATACTTTTTAAAAGAATTTTATCACTTACACCTTTACTGCCATCTCAAAATCTTTCACCCTGTTGGTGTCTGAAGACAGTTACCCAGATTTTTAAACACTCATCACCTGAACCTGAAACAGACTCTTTCTCTCCTTTTAACAGTCTAAATTCAGCTGATACACCAACTTTATTCAGTGCTTGCACTTGCACTAAAACTGAAACTTCAGCCTATTTGACCACTTCCATTCTTACTGCTATTTCAGCTGCCTCTTTATTTTCAATTTCAAATGAAACGGTGTTCCAACTATTCCTGTGGTTTTATGGTAAATTTTCAGCAGCAAAAACAATAACTTTCTGAATTAAATGTTTAAATTTTACCTGTTTAATAACTGAATTCTTTGCTCAAACATAAGACAATGTAACTTTATACATTTGTAGCACATTTCATACTCAGAAGCATTAGGTGCTTTGCATGTTGACAAATTTCACTTACATGTTCAGATATCTTGATGTGCACTAACCAAAAGACTCTATTATGCTGGCAGTTAATTAAAATAAATCAGAATCCAGCAGTTAGTTCAAATAAATCTGAACCCTAAATAACTTGTGAAAATTATATTAATTTTAATATTTTTTTCCAGGGTAACTTGATTAGATTGAGTAGATAATTATACACCACACATTAA
>JAPZDY010000006.1:775248-809269 GCA_029783645.1 Ctenochaetus hawaiiensis | reverse complement strand
GTAGAATAATTCACGCATGTACCGCAATATAATTTCAGTAATGATCTAGATTTTGTATAAAATAGTTGGAAAGGTGCTGCTTTTGATACTCACTATTGAAAGTTACACACACACACACACACTCACACACACACATAAATACACAAGGAAATCAACACAGTGCATTTATTTTATTTTGGTGTCTTTTTTCGTCAATTGGCATTGTTCAATACAAATAGGACAGGCCCAAATTTCTCATGCGGACAACAGTGGACAGTAATACAGTAATGGCCAATGCATTTACTAATTAGTGTTACAACTATACATTTTTACAATTCATAACATGCATTTTTCAATTCTTAGTTCAAGCGCACACAGCCAAAAAATAAGTCAATGTGGACTGGGAATTACCTTTTATGGTAAAAAATCCAATGACCACATCTGTCAAATTTTTTCTCCCTTAAACTCAAACACCTCTAAAACTGTGTTTACACAATATTTTTAAAATAGTCCAGATTACATTCAAAACCTCACATAAGACATTAATGCAATTCAGAGTGCAATTTACTACATTCTGCTACATCAACAATTTTTTACTGCTGATGTAGCCTTTTACACTTGTATGTGTTGGAACAACCATTTTCAACTCAGAAAAATCAGTTGTTACCATGTCATAACTCCTCATAAGAAAATTAAAAAACACAGCATAAAATCTAGCACTACTATTACCTTAAATTAATAAAAGTCATCAAGTCAAGTCTGAAGTTTCAAACCCCAATGCAAGTAATTAGGCTTTAGCAATTTTTATTATACTTTTTCTTGGTTTACATATTTCTTGGGGATGCACTCCCTTGAACCTTCCTAGCAAAGTCAATTTTGAGCCTAATTATTTCTTAAAGATACTGTGGACTTGTCCACATTCCTGCCTGTAAGTGATAATGTAAAGTGATAATAATCCATAATCCTCCAGAATCTCAATTTACTGCTCACTATAGGTAGACTATGGAGCAGCTGTCATTACCTACTGGGACACTTGAATTTAACTGAACTGCTGATAATATTAGTGGTAGAAGAAGTAGCTATTCAGACCCTTAAGTAAGTAAAAGTAGAAATATCATTCACCAATACATCTCAAAAGTACTGAATTCAAACTGTTAAAATACAAAAGTATTATGGTCAAAATGTACTTGATGTAAAAAAGTACATGTCATTATAATGCCAGAACAATTTATTTATAATATTATAAATTATACATTTTAATATTGGACTTTATTACCTAAAGTTTTTCTTTGCCAATCTGCAGTATGTACTTCACTAATTAGGCCTGCTTGACAGTGCATCATAATGTATAGGGTGCTCCTGTGGTTTGCATGCAGCTAAATTGACAGAGGGCTACCTATGCCAGAGAACGATTACATGATTGAAAATAAGAAGAAATAGCCTATATTTCCCTTTGAAGTGTAAAATGTTGAGTAGTTAGCATAAAACGAGTAAAACTCGAGTAAAGTTAGGGGTACCTCAGAAGTAGTAACAGTAGCCTACTATGCAGAGACTGTTCTGTGGCAGGTCTAAATGTCCATATAAAAATGAATCCGAATAACTACATCTCTATCTCAAAGACATGTGTAAGGGCGTAAAAATAACTTGGTCGAGAGACAGCTGTGTTTTTGTTTGTTTGTTTTGTTTTCTTGCTTGCCTGACTGTCAAACTATTTCTTTTTTTGGATCCATATTTGCAGCTCCTCTCGGATCCACACCGTATTTTTCTCCATGCCTTCCAGCCTCAAGACCGGCACGTCAACTTCCCTCCCCCTCCCCTTAGCAACAGAGGCAACATGGCGGCGTCCAGTAACGCGGAGCATTCTCCAGAGATATCAACGCCGTTAAAAATACCGAAAACCGAGGTGCCATCCCCTGAGTCGGAGGATTTGAATGACAGTAATCAATACCACTCCAATCCCTCGACACCTAACCGCTTCTCGCCTTTGAACGTGGGCTCAGGGGCCGCGGGCCGGACGGCGGCCTCATCCTCCTCCAACAGCTTCACGGCTTGCCGAGGGATGTCGTGGACCCCGTCCGAGACAAACGCCCTTATCGCGGTCTGGGGCAACGAGAGGCTGACCGAGGCGAGGATGCAGCAGCTGGAGGTTGCAGGCACAGTCTTCTCCGGTAAGGCCCCGGGGCCTGCCATGTACGAGCGAGTGTCCAGAGCCCTGTCAGAGCTGGGATATGAGAGGACCCCATCCCAGTGCAGGGAGAGGATGAAGGTAAATAAGGTTAAGAGGACATGACAGTGGCTGTAACGTTACGTGTTCACCCTCCATCACAAGCACCTGTACCTGTAGCTTTGAGACTGAGCTGGAGTTGCTTATAACTGTCATGCAGTAGAAGAAGATTGCGGTTTTAAGTTAAATACACATGTAGGATTAGGAGAGGTTCACTGACATCAGCCCAGTCACATTTTAATATGTTACATGTAGCTACAGCACACTAATAGCTTAAGCTAACAGCCCACCATGTAAGAAAAGTGTCAGCCTGTTGACACTTACAAGTTTAGTGGCACACTGTACTTCCCAAGCAGTGATGCAGTAATCCCATTGCTAAGTTCATCCTCCTTATTTTATTAGTATTGTATTTCAGTGGCTACATACATTTAAGACGAGGCCAGTGGTTGCAATAAAAATGACAGAAGTTCTTAATCAATAAAACAGTTTTTTGTTGTTGATGTTGTTTGGTGGAGTTTATCACCAAATAATTATCAGTTTACATTCTACTTTATACTTATCCTAACACTATTCGCTCCACTAGGGTGAATTCAACCCTTACCTAAAGCTTTTGGTCCTTGATTTGTTTTACCAGTCACCTCCTATGAGGCAGATTAACTAGCTAATAGTTAATTGTTTGACACTTGTCATCAAAAAGGACAGTCATAGGGTGTGTCAATACATTACATTAGCGTGACATATCAATACAAAAGACGCCAGTGTGTTGGCTGTCAACATACCCAAGATATTGTCCTCTTTAGCATCCTTAACATTTTAAATGACAAGTTTGTCAACATTTAAGATCTTTGTGGTTCTCAAAAGTGAGAAATAAAAAAATAATCATTATGTCAAGCAGGAGTTCAGTTTTTGATCATATTTCACATCAGCCCTCCAGTCAACACACAATCCAACAAAGTAATTTTGCTTATTGATGAAAAAAATTCCACATAACTCTCAATTCTGAGTACAAATTTAGTATACTTGCTCTCTTTTCCCCAAATGTTTTTGTTGTGCTGCCCTTTTTAAACTCATGCTCCTGCAAGCTAACATGAGGCTCTTACTGTTGGATAGAACCTGTGAATTGCTCTTAGACAACATTGTCTTATCTAACATGTGTAACACACTGTTTATGATTTGCATGTTACTACTGGTGTTACTAGTCGATACAGATCTGACAAACAGCACTAAAATGCTGTGATAAATAGTAATTAGAGTGAGTGCTGCATAAAAAAATAGTAATGACATTGCATTTTTTTTCCCCTACAATTTTCCGCAATATGTATTACGAGAGAAAAGAAGTGTTTTATTTAGAGTTTTTTCCAGTTGACCTGAATAGCTGTATTTGGAAAGTATTAATCCTACTTATTATCGGTGTCATTTTGTACAGAAGTGCATCTGCATTGGAAATAAAACTAATAATAACAAAGAGGTGACCTTATACTCTGAAAAGTTGTTTGTAGCACAAATAATTCTTTGTTAAACTTTAATGCTATACAGTTGGTTTCAGTGCATCAAACACAAAAGCAGGTGAGCACTGTCACTACTTTTCTAAAGTGATTTTTGAGAAGATAGTATGTGGTTTAATACATTTGTTGACTCATCATGACACCCTTGTGATACTGATAAACGATACTGAAATTAATTATCTAACCTGCTTTGATATTAATCCTGCTGGAACCTTTCTCATATAGTCTAACACTGGCAAAGGCATCCAAAATATTTTTTTTTGTTTTGGACAGTTTTCAGATCTATCTCTGTCCACATCATACAGAGATTTATGGTGCCAACTAAAAGGTCTAACAAACTAGTCGTGTTGCCTGTTGTTGAATTAACAGCCAGGTGCTCTCTAGAGAGTGCATGTTCTTGGTCATCATCATCCGTCTTGTAACTGAAATAATTACAACAATTAACTTTGCTCTTGTTTTTTGAACCAAACCTTCATTCTGGATGTTTTTTCTTGCTCATCACTAATTTTTCTAAGCTGTGATTTGCAACTGCATTAGCAGGGGTGAGGGCAGCTTTGGTAAACAGATTTAGAATGATTGTGATTGGTGGTTAGCTGTCAGTCACTCTCACACACTCAAGTGCCTCTGAAATGAGTTCTGTGTCAGCTTTCCTTCAAGCAGCAAAGATGTTGTAGTGTGATATGTTGAGTTCATTTGCCTCTGACAACGTCCTGCGATGTAACTATTGTGCATACACGCATTGCAACGTTACAAAGAACTATATATTGTGCACTTTTAATTAATGCAAGTGCTGCACTGCTGTCCTCTGACAGAGGAGCTTAGCCCTCCTCCATTCAAAAACACGTTTTGATATTTTCTTGTTTCTCAACTGAGATGTTTGGGCATCATTATATTAGAATGATGTATGTGCAGAGCTAGAAAATACAAAGCTGTTCTCTCATTTATCTGCTCACAGACTCTCATTTTTCCATGTGGGAGTCAAAGTTTATTATAGCTTATTTAATTTGTCAAAAACATGTCATACACATTGAAAGACCTAAAGAGATCATAGGAATTAGAATTCACGAGAGATAAGTGAGGTAAAACATTTCTTGAAACCAGCTGAAATGTTGCAGGAGTTAAAATTTTTTTGAGAACTTTTCAGGAGCTCTGGAAATTTGATGTTAACGGGTAAACCATGACCCCGTATTACTCATCTGTTGTGTGTGAACTAGTCTGTTTTGATATTGTGAGTACTGGTGAAACAAATAAAATCGCATTAGTGAGAAATCATACAGCCTGCAGCGATTATAACTGGCAAGTCCCATCCATCCCTTTCATCATTTATTGAGTTTGGCTTTACTAGAAAGCCCTGAATGATTTTGGAGATGATTCTCACATAGCAACTTGTTTCTTTGAGGCAATGCCCTCAAGGAGGATGTTCTGACATGAGAAAACAAGTACATTCCAGGAGTTTAGAGTGATAAACCCTTTGGCAATTTGTAACACACATTTGGTTGTTTAGTTTATGGTAGTCTATGGTATTGTTTATGGTGTTTTGCATAATAAATAATATATGTTGCTTGACTGCTCAAATGCAAACCTCTTGCACCTAAGGTATGTAATTCTTAGCTTGTTATATTTATTGTGCTATGTGTATTTTTATGATGGTTTTATTAGCAATATGTTGTTTGGATGAGCTTTATGAGATTTTTTGTATTGTGTTTGTTTTACTAACATTAAAATGAACTCAGGTTATCTCAAATTATTTGGGTCAGAGTATTGAACACACCTACAGGATCTTAAAGTTAGTCCTTCCTTTTTTGTAGCAACTCTTTTTTTTTTTTTTTAACTAGGTTTTCTCGACCATGCAATAAAGTTTGACATTACATATATTGTTTGTGAACTCCTCCCAGTTATTACTACTCAAAGTTAACCAGGGAATGAATTGCAAAAATTTCTGTTTTCACAATAAAGGTTCATCACTGCCTTTACATTTGATTGTTTTGAGCATGCATAGAAAGTGCTGAGTGATGACGATAGCATGGCTAACATAACAGTAGCACTGTGTTTTAAATAGAGATTGTGATGCCTTGCCAATATTCACTCAGTCTTATAGGGTCGGTCTCTGAGCCTGTACCGAATCAATAGAGCAGATAGGTGACATCAAACATAGAGATGCAGATGCAGTTCCTCTTCTTTTCATTGGACTTGCTGTCAGTGACCCCTCTTACCTTGCTTTCAAAGTGTAAAGTGATATACCTTCTCCTGGTGACACATTCTGTGTCATGCTGTCCAACTATCCAAGCAAATTAAACAGTTAATGAAACAACAGCTGGGTAAATCCTTTCTTTGTCCTCCTTTCACATGCAGACGCTGCGGCGCTGCTACAGCCGTGTGAAGGAGCATGGCATCGGCAAAAGGAAGAGCAGCTACACTATTGAGCAGCTGGAGAAGGTGTTCGGTCAGGGAGGCTGGGACTCCCAGAGCTGTGCCCCAGTTCTGATCAACAGCAGTGGGCTGTATCAGGAGATGGAGTCTGATGGCAGCACCCTGGAAGACTTCTCCCAGGAGGACTGGTGCAACCAGGTGCTGGACTCAGCTTTCCAGGAGGGAGACATGGAGACTGGTGAGTGTTTTAGCCAGCAGAGGATAAATAGCCAAATTAAAGATTCAGAAACCATTGGTTTGAGCTGATATGTGTTTGTGTTTTCTCTCTAGAAGAAATCCAGGTGCCTAAAAACAGAGCGCTGCAGATTCAAGCAGAGCTGTCAGAACAAACCCAGTAAGTCGACGGGAACAAAAGCTGACTTCACTTTGTGAAATTAATGTTTGATACGAAGCTTTGTGTTGTAGGCTGTGAATTTGCCTAATCACTGCAAATTCTTTATTAACAGTCAACACTGCACTTTGACTGTCAGTAATTCGAATGGGATTTACTCAGAAAAAATCCTATCCACCAATCTCCACCCACAACAATTCTCAGTCTCCCAGTTGAAACAAACCAGGATTCCCTTTCTCAAAGTATGTTGAAATATTAGTAGTAATAGTAATTCTTAAACTGGTATCTGTGTGTAAAGATGTCTGCAAGAGTGTCTTTTTTGACACTACCACTGGGAGTCGCCAAACCAAAAATTTCTTCTTTTTTCTTCACACCAGCTGGTGTTATTATCTGCAGAGATGTTGGCTCAAATATTATCTGGGGCTGTCATGCCTTTAACTCCGAGGTCTTATAGGGATGAGGTGGCTTACCTAAGAAAAATGAAAACTAGTAAGGCACAAATAACAAAACTTATTTCATACAAGGTGCCACTAATTATTATTATTATTTTTTTTTTTTTCAGAAAGGTGCCACTAACTCATTTAGTTTTAAAGGTCACTGCTTGTATACATTTTCTAACACAGAAGAATATATGTAGAGCTTTTTCAATATTATGCTTTTTGGGTTCTCTGCAGAAAAAGGGACATGATGCAGACTGTGATGCGTATCCTTGAGTCAGTGCAACTGAAATGGGAGCACTTCCAGACATGGACTGAGTTCTCACGGCTGCACCTCTCCAACAAACTGGCCATATTTGGTGTGGGCTACAACACACGCTGGCGTGAGGATGTGCGTTACCACTATGCTGAAATCAGCTCACAGGTGCCTCTGGGTAAGAGGCTGCGTGAGTACTTTAACCCAGAAAAACCAGAGGGCCGCATCATCATGACCAAAGTTCAGAAGATGAACTGGAAGAATGTCTACTACAAATTCCTGGACATTACCATCAGCGAGGCGCGCTGCCTGGAGCTGCACATGGAAGTGGATTGGATCCTTGTATCCCAGTCCAGGGTGCCAGGGGACAGCAAAGGCACATCCCACTACCTCCTTCCTGGGGACATCCCCAAGGCATACGGGCTCTATGCTATTGGCTATGACGCGTCATCGTCCTCTACAGACACCACTCAGACCTCTCCTCAAGGTGATAGTGAAGACCATAACTTACCTCAGTGCGAGTCAGAGAATGGGGCACAGGCTGATGGAGAAGTTTCCGGGACAGGTGACAGGACTGGGGTCAAAGTCACTTACTGCTTCCTAGGCATAGCTGAGGATAGGACCATACAGCAGTGTCTCCTCCATCACTTTCAGGGTTCTGGCAAACACTATGTCCATGGTGAACCTTCTGCTGTGACGCGTTTACTGCAGGAGAACTGCCGCACTGCCATCACAAGTCAGGGTGGTGAGGGAGATGAACACCCATGTCAACGTCTTGACATTTACATAAAATTTATTGAGGTGGAGCTGGACTTCCTGTCAGCAGGCTCCCTGGTGGAGTGCCTCGAAACTGCTGTTGGTTATCCCTTGAAATACAACAACAAAGAAACATCATAACTGCAGTCAGTGTTTCAGATATGTGTTGGCTGAAGATAAAATTAACAAGTGTTACAGCCAGTAAGGCAACATGAATGGTGACCAATCCTGTTTTGAAGCATGGATGTGTGCAAGAGTCTGGCATTTTTTTACAGCCTTTCCAGCTCTATTAAACTTATTTTCATAAGACCCTTGTTAAGTCTAAAAAAGAATGGCTGTGCACAATATGGCAAATAATATTGTGTAGAAATATGGGCTGAAGTATTACAGAGCTGCACCATCCAAGAAGTATGTACTTATTATTATTTTAGGCTAATGTGCACTACAAAGGTTGCTGCTTGTTTAGTGTAGATAAATATTGCCTCATCAGGGAGTAGAAGATTGGCTAGGTGACTACTGCAGTATGCATCTGTCTACCTCAGTAGGATGTAGCAAACTAGGCAGCAAGGGGATCATAGAGGGTATTTATTCTAAAAACTGCCTTTACTTTGACTGTTGAGGTCTGGACCTGAATTTACAAAGTATCTAAGAGTTTTACAGTATGCCTTATGTTTTGCACATGTGACTGTGCTGCAGCTAGGGATGCTTTCACGCACAGTAAGGAAAACACAAAGAATAAATATTTGCTGATGCTGTGCAAATGGTATTGGATGCCTGTTTATCCAGCAGTGTGAACACTGGGTGCGCCTCAAAACCTCACTGGCCAGTTTGGTGGTGGTTTCTCTCCATTTCAGATAAGCACATAAAGCACCACATATTACTTATGTGTGCCGATCTGTGTTGACAGTCCTGTGCAGCAAATTAACAAAATACCATGTGTACCAAAAGCATCATAAATTATACAGACCAATGAAAACATGCCACATGGCTTACCATGTTTGAATCCAAATTGAAAGGGTGTCTTATAAACACCTATAAGCTATCAAAAGAAGACATGACACTTCATCAGAACATCTTTACCACCTGAAGCTGTTTGATTTACAGCAGAGAGGGATTCTGTGTCATACCTGCCACCTCATATGTTCCTGCATTCAATTTAACCGACGTTCCTGCCTGGCACAACCGAATGGAGCACAGTTTTAAGGCTACCTTGGTCATCTGTTGAGCTCTTGTGCTGTCTCTTGAATGGTCTTTTAAAGCTCTAATGTACGTTTACATGCTTGATTTGGTTGGTGGTTTGCTCTTGTTAAAGCAAAGTGGCTTTGCTAGATATTTTGAAATACTGCCAGATTAATAAGGGCATTGTTTATTTAATTCTTGTGTTGCCTTTTAGTGTTAAGTTCTTAGCCAAAACGAGAAATCTCAGATTTTACACTAGAGTATTAATATACAGTAACCAATATTGTATGTATTGGTGGCCAGTAATTTAAAGCATCTCTAGCTGCAGCTGTGGGATTGTTGATTAAAGTTCCAGACCAACACCACAGAGGTTGTGTTCCATTTACCTGCACTTCCTACATACATATATTACATACAGTTTTGCAGATAACACACAATCAAGGTGGTGGTTGTGGTAATCTACTTGCTTGCAGGTTCGAACCAGGCCGAAGAGCCCTGATCTGTGACTTCTAGTAAAGTTACAGGTGTTACAACAGGACTATAAGCTGCAGAGTTGACCAACTATTAAACTGACTTCTTTATTTATTTGATTCCTGAGGTTATGTGCAATGTGCCAGAAAAAAGACTGTGTAGAGGCAAATCAAATAATGGTTAAGTCCATATTGAATCTATGTATATGGAATATATATCTATAATATATATTTAAAAGTATTGATGTTCTTAAGCATTCCGGCTTTTGCATACTTGCAATGTTCATTTGTTTGGGTATACAGTATATAAAGATAAATATGATATTTTATATTTTATTGGTTGACACCATGTCTCGTATGTGATTGTTTGGAAGTCACCGTCTTGTATGTTTACATGTTTCAAAAACAATAAATGGGGCACTCACTGTCATTTGCCACACAGTGAAAATGGTTTTGTGTCTTTTTGTTGGTTTTGTTGGCTAAAAGCTGTTAGATCTCTGTTTTCTGAAAAAGTAGAAATACCAATGTACTATGCTTTACACTGTCTTCAATAATTTATATGTACAAAAATGTATAATGTATTTTCTACTGAAAAGTGTAGAGGCCTTACGTCAGTGTCTATGTTTACCAAGTTAACAGATTGTGAAGTGCAGAAATAATGTTTAAAGTTTTCCAGAGATTGTGACAGGAAATAAGCAGCAATAGCTCGGCTGTTAATCATCAGTGCTACTGACGTGCTGGCTCTCAGGATGGTGATGTTGTTTGGCCAGAGGGTCCGCCACTGGTCAAGACTAAAATATCTGAAGTATCAGATTGCCAGGAAATCGTATGTGTCACGTCCAACTGACTCTGGTTAGTCTTTTTTTGTACTGCCACAAGCAGGTTGAAATTTTTTGGTTTTGATAAAAATTCTTTCACCACTTACCATGTACTTATATCGTGGTATATGATGTACCTCATATCTACCATGTCTGTCTCAGGATTACTTTGATCCTCTGACCTTCCTCAGCCTCAGCTGTACTTTGTATTTAAAGTTTGTTATGTTAAAATGTTACCATTCACTTTGCCAAACTAATATGACAAAAACGACAAAAATGATACTGTCTACATATCATTATTTCAGCCTGCTTACACCTGCACTTTCCTTAAATCATTCCTGTACTTGTAAGCAAAATAGCTTACTGAGCTGCTTTTCCTGATTTTACTCTTTTGGAATTTTATTTTCATTTCCTTTTTCCTTACCTCTTTGTAGCAGACAATAGCTTATTTAAATGGAAAGACAGCTAAGTGACTGTGTCACTTGAAATTTCAGTGATATGTGTAATGTGCGATGTGACTGAGATGATGTAGTTCACCCATATAACCAGGAGATGGCAATAGATAGCTATTGCAAAAAATCTCCAAATTGTAGCATGGAAAAGACTTTCATTTCTTGTTGCTGTGGAAAGAAATCAATTGCTTTAAAATTAATTAATACATTATTTAGAAAACAGAAACAAAAAAGAGGATAACAGCTGTGGAGAGCTGAGTTATAATTCAAAAGTGCTCCAAAAGAGGCAAAGCCCCAGCTGACACTGTGTTCGTCTGTGATGTACGTGCAGAGAGACAACACCACTGACCTTTAACAAACTAGCCTTTGGAACTGGAACAAAATACATTTTTGTTTTTTTAGACTCACATTAAAAAGCATTTTTAGACTGAACATGGATGTGACATTATAAAAAGTAAATACAATCAATTTATCAGTATATCTATTTTTTTAGAAGTTACACTGTTTATTCACTGAGACTCCTAAACAATTGAAAAGGCATGTATACTGCCTTCTGTTACAAAAAATGCCCTGCTCAGACATTTAATTACTCTTTACTGTTACATTTTGCCATGGACTTTTCAATTTACTCTGTAGGTGCTAAATATTAATGATTTAGTTACAAAAATAAACAATAAATAATGGGGGAAAAAAACATTTGCTAATGCCTTGCAGTTTTAGATTTACTAGGCTGTTTTGCTTTGGTTACAATAAATTTGTAATAAGGTTTTTATTCATAAGGTTTAATATGCAGGAAAGACCAGGGATTTTTACCTGATGTAAGTTTTAATCATCTACACAGTATCTTATGTCAAAGCATAGTATTCATTGATCAAACTTTTATTGTGTTGTTTCTAGGCAGTTTTAAATAAAAACATGTTTGTGAATCCATCCATTTATTAATCAGCTTGCTCCCACAGGCTACACACATATTCTACTCTAAGCTATAAAAAATGTTGTTGAATTCACATATATAAGCTACATGTGGCTTGCTTTCACAGGCTATCAACATTTTCTTCTCTAAATCTAGATTTAGAACATGAGAACATGACCTGACGCCAATCTATACAGTATGTCCAGAGGAAGAAGGACAGATCTTTGATTAGTAAGCAGGTCTGTGATTTTAAGATCAAATCTGCAGTATCTAGGGCAATGATAACCACCATAAGCCAATAATGATTTAATGCAGGTTTATGTCAATCTTTGCATCTGGCCTAAATAGACTGAGATAATCTGATCATAAAAACAATAGATTCTCACACTGTGATCCTCACGCTATTTTTATTTATCTTCACTTTTATTTTTAGTCAACAGAGGCAAAGACCTGTTATTGTCCAACTATAGAATGGACAAGATGATGTGAATATGAAGTGATACGGTACAGTGCTCACAGATATCTGAGCTAAACCAAGTTGAGGCTGGTCCACTTGCAGTTTAGAAGAGCTTGTGTATAATAACCAAATATCTTAACCTGACCAGTGAAATTTGAGTGCACTTCAGTGCTCCTACCCCTCTGCAGCCTGTAGGGAGTACCAGTCATGATTCCCTTGAAAAGCAAATGCAAACAGTGTCAACCTCATAACCATGGTTTTCTCCACTGTATTTATATTTGAGAGTAATATCATCGCCCTCAGTATGAATGCAGCTCTCCAGGACTTTACATGTATGTCATGAGCCAGCTCCAAAAGTATACCATAATAAGATGATTATACAAACTGTAGGCTGTTGACCCTTGAGAAAATTTCTTCATTGTTAAATTTTTTTAATGCTAGTACTATCCCTAAGGTTTATGTAAATGTTTACGGTCATGATTGTATGTGTGTGTATGTGTAGTTAGTGTATATTTACATTGTACACCATTTAAATGCAAATATGTGAGTATATACTCTACATACAGTATATAAGACAGGCCCTGCCGTAGTAGATCTGGAGATACATGTAGCATTCTTGGCATGAGCAGGCCAGTGTATTAATATATCATTTAATGTATTCAGACAAGAAAAAACATATGCTTAATTGATTTGCACAAGCAATATGTTTATTCCAAAGTGTCAGGTTTGCTCATCATTTGACTTTGCTCTGTGTTTAGATTAGAAGTCTAGTCCAGAATCCAACATTAGCCTTTCTGCCCCTCAAACTATTTTTGCAGCAAAATAAAAACAGTCCTGTGTTGACAGATTTCCTCTGAATGCTGTAGATTTCAGCTGGAGGCCCATATGCAGTTTAAAACAACACAACAAAATCCTGTTCCCATAAGGCTTGGACCCTGCTTCTTTGGATTTAATCACAGAAATAACCCTTGCTCACTTCTCATAATTGAACAGTCCTCCTGCATTAGCCTCACCCTTGTTGCTGAGGCAACTGGGCAACCTTAGAAAAATGAAATAAATGGGTCTGACCACCTCAGAGAGCACAGGTCAGTCCATATTTTTACATCAGGGGGGTGAGCTCACCTTGGGAATTCACGTCAAGCTGAGTCCAGTGTGTTTCTCTGCTTTCAGCCCCACGCCTCCTCACACATGATAGAACAGGAGCTGAAGATTTTCCAGAGGAGACGGGGGAAAGGATGAGGCTTTACTTGTGTGGGCTTTGAAATAGGCTTATTTTGAAAAATCTTGAGCCAGGGTACCATGGTTTTCACAACTGGCAAGTTGCACAGGAGTATGCCTCCCTGGAATTTTTCAAAACTAGCCTGCCCTCAATTTATTTAGACATAAATCCAGGTCCTACCAGGTCAGTGGTGGTACTTTTGAACGAGGACTGTGCTCATGTGACTCGAGGAAAATATTTTAAAATCCATGAATTTATTTTCTGTTGTTCATGCAATGGAGGCTGTGTATTTTAACACAAATGTAGCCTGACTAAGACCTTCACACTGTGTTTTCTCTCATATCCTCCTCCATCCCTAATGTAGCCTGCAATCATTGTATCACATTCTGTGCTTAAGATAACTTGCCTTTGTTTATTTTGTAGATCAAACCTATTCAGTTATGTCTGTAATTGCAGGCTACATTAAAGGTTGCTTTTTTCACGTGCACGTCACGCTAAGAGCCGGAGGACAGGTGTACCTGCATCAAGTTGTGAAATCTAGGCGGAAAAATAACGGATGACAGTTATAAAATGCTTTCAAAATAAGAGCGGCCAGCCACTTGAAGCACTCACATGTGGACTGTGTGTAAATAGTCGGTTTTATTTTCAAGGTCGTCACCAGAAGTTGTCATCATTATTGAGGACAACTGGACGCCAGCTGTCTCGCGGAGGTGTCATGTCTCTCTCTCTCCACTGTCTCGCTCTAGGTCTCTCTCCCGCGCGCGCTCTCTCTCTCTCTCTCTCTCAGGAAAGGACGCAGAATGACAACTTGCAGAGTTGTACTCGCCGCCGTCTCCGTTAGGACGGAATTGCTGAGCAGCCGAGCGTTAAGAAGAGGAGGAGGAGGAGAGTCGCGGAAGACCTTCAGTGTCGGAGGTGGTGATCCAATTTACACATCACTTTTTTTTCCATCCCATAGCAAAGTCCGAGAAGAGGATTCCTGCGGCAGCTGGGTCGGACGGCTTCTACGTTTCCTCACCTGAAGTGTCCCTTACCTTCTCTGGCTAACGTCACTGCTGGGAGACTGAGGGAAAACCACTTGACGGACTTGAAGAGCTTTGCCTGAGGCGAACCAGAGCTCATATACAAGCCTAAAGCTGGGTAAAGGACATTAACACACTGAGAAGTGGAAACTGTGGCTGCATCAACCATGAAGGTCTACACCACTTCGTGGAAACTTACTTTGCTCTCATTTACCTTTCTGTGGGGGCTCTCAGGTCAGTGAAGTTTAATTTGCACACGTTTTCTATTTTTTTTTTTTTACAAGCGTGTATTTGTGTTTTGTTATTAGACCAAATACTAGCATATACTTCAATTACCTCTATAATAAGTTTATTTTCGTATTTAATTTATACTTTATTTATAAACCCCATTTTCATCCACTCTATCAGCAAATCAACCTCTCTTTCTTCTGAGAGTGTTGTGGACATCAAGTCCTTTTTTTCTCTTCCTTTCTAGCCCACTTACAATATGTGCAGACTGTCCATTCATCAAAACATGAAGGGTATTTATTAGATGATTGGTACTGGAACCATTCTGACATTAACCATTATAGCCTAATAACTAATGAGGAATTAAAAAGAAAAGGTTTCTGGGTTTTTTTCCAGTTTCTGTGCCAGAGGATGAAGGGCTGGATTTAAAGCTGAAACACCTGTTTGTTTTTCACAGGATTTGAAACAAGTGTGTTACACATGATTATGTCTTCCAGGGAAGAATAATCCCTTTATAGCTGCTGCAACATTGGCTCTGCCATCACTCTCTCTAGCAATGTATTAAACCCGTACTTTCACTGATAGCTGTACAGTACACGCAGCCTACTTTTCCCATCTCTTTGATTTAGAAATTGGGGCACGCTACAGCTGCTTGAGTATTTTGCAAGTGTTTTAAGAAACGAGAAGTATTAAATGATTAATTCAGGTAAAAATTTCAACAGCGTTATTTAGAAGGGAGCATCTGTCCGGGGAAAAGGTTGTCATGATTTCACATTATTTTTTAAAAAAATATGATAGACTGATGGTCGTTTTCTTGAGAGGAATCTTTAGTAAAATAAAGTCTCCACATCTGAGGCACATTTGACAGAAAATAATCCTCTTTAAATAGCAACAAGAGATTTCTGAAAGTTTTCATCCAGCCATGAATTTTGAATCATCATTTTATCGTTGCCCTTGTCTGACCTCAACTCTCGGCATCAATAGCTGCTGCATTTTTATGATGGCGGTCATGAATGCCTCCTAAGTTTACTTTTGACTTGGCCATAGACTTTTCTCACGAACCATCCTGCTCTTATATAGAAGAACAGGAGATATCCATTTGAGTCAGGCAGCTCCATCTGCTTCAGGTGAGTGCGTATTAGTTCCAACAGACAGGCTGGTGATTTTCATTTGGCCTGTGAGACATGAAAGCAAGCAGGAGCTTCACATTTTGTCTGATTTTTCTCTTGGCTGCCCAAAGCCCGTGTGTGCTTTTCAGCGTTGTTGCCAAAACAATCATATGCGCTGACACAGGCAATCTCAGGCTTGCTTGTTACACCCACAGGGAGGGGTATGCCTGAGAAAAGCCACCATTTTACCATTCAGACCCCTATGATGACATGAGGGTTTAGACACCTTATAAAGCTTTCAAGCTGTGATTGCTAATAGCATGTCCCAGTGACTAAACTGGAGTTCTAACAGCAGGCTGTGATTCAGTGCCACAGTGCAACAGGACAATATAGCCATAGTAGCTGACCTTGACCCCAAGTGTTTGACTCACCATCAATCCCCCCGCAGGTGTGTCCTGAAAACACTGAGTGGTCAAGATACAGAGAGGAAATGTTCATGAATAGCAGCCTGTGGCAACAGGAAAGCTGAGCACTCCTTGAGTCCCTGATGGAGCAGAGTGCGTTAGAGCAGGAAGTCAGCAAACGTCATCCAACAAACAAGATAAGAGCTTATTAGATGTTTCGGTCAAAAATCACAGGAGTGCAGGGGGTAGGGTGGAGCAGTGGAGGGTGTCATCAGACAGTCAGACGTTAGAAGCAACGGATGCATGATTTGGTCTTTTTAAGAAAAGTCAAGTAATTTCAAATGAGGAGCTCTTGTCACCAACAGCATCAACTGGGAAGACCTTAGGAGGCAAAGCTACTGAATGGATCAAAGTTAATTTAGCAAAAAATAAAACTGGCAACTCTTAAGGGCATTTCTATGAGCAAAAAACCATAGATTCGATCATTAGCTTCACAAATGAAAGACTAGATTACATGCAGCAAATTGCAATACTCTGGGATTTTGAACTGTTAGTGAAACAAAACAAGATCATTGATTAAGTCCACTTGGGCTTTAGGACATTGTGATTTGCATTTTTCACCATTTACTTATGTTACATAAATCAAACAACTGAACAATCAAAAAAAACACAAACAATAATAAAAATTAACTCACAGAATATTCATAATTCCAAGACGGTCTTGAATCAAATATAATACATTTCACTCACAAGATGTTGTAATTATCCTTTAAACGAAAAAAATAAATATTACCTGCCAGGTGTACAAACTCCAGCCCTTAGACCTCCACAGTGTCCTGGTACAAGTGACACATAACACATCGTTTCAAACAAGAATAGCTAAAAATAAACAATATTGTAAGGATGTGATGCACCACTGAACTTAAATATTGTCCTGGGTTTAGTTCATTGTTACTTTTGTTAATTGAATTTGGCACCAAACTTTGGAGCTTCTCTCAGCCGTTGTACCTTTTTTATATTAGGTTCTTGCCACATAATAACTGTGCCTCTCAGTTGCATGAGCCCATTAAGATCGTCTCAGTTAAGTCCTGTTTGGATCAGCTAATTTGATTACATTAGCCTAGGTTCAATAGGTGCTCTGCCTAATTAAACACTGTATTCCAATTGCTTAAATGAATTTGCCCCCCAGTCATTTGTTCTTAGGCAAGTCAATTAAAGAGTCATGTACAGGTAGAATGTAATCTTTTTTTCATCATTATTTCAGTCTCGTAAGTAAATCCTTGTCATTTCACTCGTTGCCTATTCCTTCAAATGAAAGTCACAAGCTCAGTCATGTTACCTGGACAGTCTGAAATATTCACATATTGACTGAATTACTCCAAGCCTAGTGAAATTTTTAGTAAGCTGGTTTGTTTTACAGGACAATAGTACAACGGTTTGTAAGAGATATTGACACAAACCCAATATGTGCTACTTATAGATGTTCCCAGCCCCAGTAAATGCACAGTGGACAACAGGAAGGGCTACTTTTTCATTCCTGACATTAGGGCCTGTGTTTCAGTGGAGTGTGCATGTGTGAGATTTAAATGCATTTACATTTACATGAGCACACACACAATAATCTTTAAGCTTGACATCGCTTATCAAAGTCCAGTTGTTCACGGCAACGATGTATAAGCCATGCCTTATCTCAACCAGCCGTTGTACAATTACTCTTCTATTCTGAACACACCATCTGGCAGAGAGAAAAAATAAAAAAAAACTTCATTTGTTTTCCAGGTGGGTCCCACAATGGACTTTACTTATTTAACAAGGTCAATCCATACGAGCTTCAAAGGCTCCTTTGGGATGAGGGAAGGGAAAGCTGCGCTGCCAGTGATTTAGAGTAGTGAATGAGGCATTGCAAGAGTTTTTTTTATTGTTACATTTGTTATTTTAACACAGGGAGAATTTGGGCTCTGGTCCTTGCCCAAAAATTAAAACAACAAAATCTTACAACTTGGCATTTTGTACACTGAATATGATAGTATGATGCCATGATAACATCGGTTTGTTTCCTGTTTCACTCACTATTGTTACCCTGACAACACGTCATCTATAAATATACGTCCTTTAACACTGCCAAAGGGACAGCTATGGAATGCGGTTTGCCCAACTCACAACTATGGCCTTATCTCTAATTGCCTATTTCTTAGAATAATACCAAATGGATGTGCGGCAAAGCCCCTTTCCACTTTGAGCCGGGATTACAGCAGTTTGAGGCGCGCAGTTCTCATGCATGTGTCCCCAGCAACTGGTGCAATTTTGATTTGAGGAAGGAGATTGAAGGATTTATCAGTACATACATAAAGACAGAGAAATACAACAGTGCACTTTTTCCTCTCCAACGAGGCAGTTTGCTGTCCAATTGTAACTCCATGCAAGTGTGCCAGTGCCTTTCGTAATCCCATGTATTTACACTCACTTGCACTCTACTGAGGCCCAGCAGAACAAGAACCTGAGGGAGATTAGTGCAGGTTAAACCTCACACTGATGGGCAGAAAGAGAGCCAAGACACATCATACAGTACATAGCTAAAAAAAAAAACCTTACTCCGTTTTTCATTTCAGTCTTTCTCCGTGTATCCTCCACCTTTTGTCCATATAATATGTTAGGTCTATTAATAGACAGCCCTATATAGCCCTTCTACATAGTAAAAGGACCAAAAGAGACAAAAGACTTTTTTGTGGTCACTTGTCATTTCTTGTGTCACTTGTGTCATCTTTGTAGACATTTTGTGTTATTTTTTGGTTATTAGATATCTTTTTGTGGTTGTTTGATGGATTTTTTAACATGAGATAGTCTCTTCAAACAGAGGCTCTGCTATGTACATTGACGCTTCAATCTTAGTTTGGATTGAAATATACTGCGATTAAGCAGGGTCATGTAAACACCTTAATCTAATTATATTGCCTTAATTAAAGTCACATTACAGGATTAATGCTGTGATTAAAGAATGTGGAGCACTGCTGTATTAGCTGCATATTTTAAAGTCTGCTTTGACCTCTAAAGACCATGTTCAGACTAACCATTAGAGATTTGACAAGTTGCAACTCCTGCCCCACATTCACTGAGTTACTACTATTTTTAAGCACACACAAACATTCATTTTTTTCTCTGTCCTAACATGAGATAAACTGTGGGAATATGACATCATAATATCAACAAGTAGTAGCTTACTGCCTGGAGATGTCTGGATGTGTTGCTGTCACTTGTAAATGCATTAAAATAGAAATTTGTGAAATAAACTCACAGTTAAAGTCACAGTGAAGTGTCCAGGCAAACACAGACATTGAGAAGCAGTGACTCAGCTCCTGCCATGACATACATTTTGGGATGTGCAGATATGTTGGCTGTCCCTTTCCTGGGCTCTCTCTGATGTCCCATCTCCAGCCATGGACCCAAGAGGAAGAAGGCCTCCCCTTAGGGGTCATGAGAAAGGCAATGGGCGACTTTCCCAACATTCTGCCCTGGCCTGGGGACTCTTAAAGGCACAGACACACATACTTCCTGACTAAATCTTCCTCTTTCCTCTGCCTCTCTTTTGTCCCTCCCCACCTTCCTTTCTTGAGAAGGAAAATCTAACATTAGCCTACTCACATGGGCAGAGCGACTATATATTGGTGTTGATATTTTTCTCCCCAGTGAGTGATTGAGGCCTTAAAAGATGCCTGCAAGCTCTGATAGAAATCTCTGGTGGACAATAAAACATGGTTTTGTGTATTGTTTTGTATATGGGCGACATAAACAGAGTTATTCTGAGCATATGTTTTCTTCTAGCCATTTATGAACAATGATAGTTTCCCTCAACAAGGCATGATGTACACATATAAATAAACAGAAAACAAACAGTCCTATGCTTTTAGAGACATTGTTATCAAATCTGTTGGGTTTATCTCAAGCCATAAAAGTGGCATGTGCTGCTGTATCACATGTACAACAAGAGTGCCGTGTCGGCCTTATACACAACTCCCAACTGAGGGCTGGGTAGGGTCCTGGGTTCGACAGTGCACTGGCTAATGACTATTTACAGCCAAGAGAGCCACAAGAGGCTTATCAGGTGTCTCCTACAGCCAGTGTGGCTGCGCTGCTGGATATTCCCCCTCTGCCTCTAGCCTCACATCACAGTACTGGTGTCAAAAACCTCTTTTTCTGTCTGCCTCTGGTCTAAGTATAAGATTAACTACTGATAATAACTGTTAATAAGTGTTATTAGTGCTCAGCAATTCTACCAATGACCTCAGTCACTGTGCTGCTCCTACTGTGACAAGTTCACATAATATTAATCAACTGTGTAACACAATCCAAAATAAGAAAGGATGCTTTGCTGCCTTCTCGTTAACAGTAGTTAAATAGATTCAAGAAAATTCACTGTGTCCTATCATACAGTTCATAGTCGCTATTTGACAGCTACTGGAAATTTAAAGGTGGAATGTTTTCCTTCATGATAATCAGTGCATAAGTTAATGTTGTGTTGTAAATCAATCTGGCCACCTTAAATGTAAAAATGATAACCGACATTATTGTCTCTCTTGCATTACATACACTTTACTGATTACTGGATGTTTAAGCACTCAGAAAAGTATATATGAATTTCAGCTGGATTATCCAAACTGAAAAAAAATGATTTCCTTACTTGGAGCAAAAAGTCCTGGAGCCCCATTCTGGTGTGCTCTGAAGGCAATACACACCTTTTAACACTGAGTAAGTCAACGTTAGCCAATGTTAACTAACTAGCTTACCAAGACAAGTTATCATGTTTCAAAGAGCTGCTTTTAATGTTACAGCATTACTGATCTGCTCCTGTGCCAGGACAAGTCAGATTTGCATGTCTTTCTGTTCACAACCTCCTTGGCCATGCTGAGAAGGGTGAAATGCTACCACACCTTGGATGTTTTCTGGCATGATAGTGTTGCCAAGGCAATACTGTTTGCTTCCTCCCCAATACAAGGTGTCAGAGGTGGTGTCTGGTGCCTGATGCCACCACCAACGAAACCACGATTGAATTTGATGATACATTAAATAAATACATGGCACAGCAAAATTATAGACATAGTATTTTTTTTTCGATATGGGTACTAAAGAATCTAATGCAGGTACATTTATAGTTTGCTTCTTTATAAGCTTGTAAGTTTGACATTTTTTTGACGTTTGACACTTGCAAGCTTTGTAAGCTTGTAAGTTTGACATTTGAATCCCATTATCATCGAACAGCTAACTTAACTGGCAAATCAATGGCAGTAATTGAAAATGGGCCAGTGTGCTGGACGCAGCCTATTTTTGGAAGGCTTTCTTGCTGTGGATAACTTAACTCAGGGCTGTGATGATGAGTCATTGATGTGAAATATAGGCATTGCATTGCAGGTGGAGACTGAAAGGTTTAGGGTGGTATTACAGCCCAGGTAGAGCAAGAGAGGCTGGAATCCAAGTACAGTCATCTTCTTGTGGGCTGGAAGGAAATCCCTCCTTCTGCTTGTTATTTTTCTGCTGTAGTAGAGAAAGAACGGCTAGCTCTGTCCATAGTATTCAAAAGGAAGAGCTATACCTTTTTTTTTCAAAATTGCCTTTACAGTTAGAGTAGTCTGACTTTCAAACTGAAAGGGTGATTAGCATTCCCTTTGGTTATGTTCTTGTAAAGTCAATAAGCTATCTTTATTTGAACAAACAGTCTCTCAATAAAACGATGCATTACGGCAAGTTCATGTTGAGAGGATCAACGGCATTTCTTCTACACCTTCCTTAAGCCAGCCCAGTCTCACATTGGACCTCCTGCTCCTGCCTTTTGAGTTGACTTTGAAGTGATTTTCACCACTTGTCATCAGAGGCCATTAGCTTCTTGTCTGATGGCTCTCAACATAGCCACTAGCCAATCTAATTTAACTGTGTCGGTCTGAATTGCTTTGTGTGAGAACCTTCAATGCAAAATGGATCAATGGGTTCATGTCGCTCTGCAGTTCTGGCAGCACAGTTGCAGCAGCCTACAACCGTAGGGTTGTCAAGCTTGTCTTCAGGGATTGTGGCCATTATTTTTTTCTCATAGTGACAAGCTATCCACTATTCTTAGGCTTTCTTTGAGACATTTTGCTGCAATGTGTTATTACAGTTGGTTACTCGAGTAGATAAGGAAATGTTTTTCAGGGCTCAGGCTTTAGATTAGCTTCTGAGTTACACATCCATCACAGTAAAGCATCGATCGGCTGTCTTGGTGTTGCTTTTAAAAAAATACAACAGCCACATGACAAAAGAGTCATGTCGTCCATGTTGTTATTTAAAATCATTATTTCATTTGGTGTATAACTCAATAATAAAACTTCAAACCAGAGTAAGAAGGTGTGATATTGTGTACTGTTTGTTGAAAGTTGTCCCTGTTCAAAAATGTTTTACTATAAAACATTTTGAAATACTCTAAAAAATTTAGTTGTTTATAATTGAACAGCCAGCACAGTTTTCAAAGGTTTTGAAAGGGTCTCCTTAGATCATGTTTAGAGACATTTTTTAATCCACAGGGGAATAAAGTTACCAAAACTGAACTTCAAAGCAAAGCATTTCTAGTATTTGAAGACATTCAAGGCAGATCAGACCTCAGGAGTGACAAAATGTTAATTTTCGAAACATAATATTTTGATGCCTTTTTATGCATTCTGACACCTTATACATACTCACAGTACATAAGTCTTAATCACATATAACGTTGAAACGTGTACTTCAGAAACTTTCCGAGTTAATTTATTGCATTAATAAATTGATATTTCACAACTGCTCTAAATAAACATTTGTTGTGTAAAGTATAAAAATCCGATATAAATAGACTTTGATTAGTTGGAATATTAGAAGAACTTTCTATCAATCAAAAAAGTGTAGTCAACACTATAAATGAACAGAAAATTATAATAAACAGGGGCTCACCCATCTTTCTTTCACTTTCACTTCCTGCAAAAGTTTGTGTTACAGCAGAAAGTTCACTAAAATACATTTTAGGTGAGAAAAAGGCAATGACAGAGGGAGAGAGTTGGCTTTCTCTCTTGACTGGACTTCTACATTCTTTATGTTACTTTATTTGGGGCTGTTGTCAAAACATTTGGGTTAACCCCCGGGCAAAATGATCTGGTGACACTAAAGGCTACAAAAGGCAGACTATTGCTAAAGGTTAAATGGCAGTCTTGCTGCCAACTTAGCCATGATAACACCACTGCTGTAAGCCACACAGCTTGCTTCCAGTGCCACTGACAGATGTTGCATCAAGTCAACAACAACTGCATCCACATATCCTTTTGACCTGTCCTTTAAAAAAAAAAAGGTAATAAGGCTGTGGACAGACGGGAATTGAGGGCATAGGCTTAGACAAGATAGCCTGTGTTAAATTATTCTTACTTGGAGGTACTTAGGTGGGGGTGGGGGCCTGATGCACTTATGACTTAAGGCACATTGACATAATCCTGGTTTTCTTCTTGAAGTATTTGGGCAGCTTCATCATCACACTATCCTGCTAAAATACTCTGTTTGGAAGCTGCTTTCTTGTTTTATTTCCATTTCCCCTCCTTTCTTACTTTCTTAGGGAGTTGTTTAAAATTGCTTTTAAACTGATCATCGAGATAGACAGGTCTAGAATGTAATTTCATTTATTGACCAGACAGAACAGTCTCTTAATTTGATCCTTTGTGACCCACACTTATATATACATCCAGCGCAGGGTCAATAGGAGGCATATTACCATTGTATGCCAATGAAACCAAATGGAAAAGCTTTTGTAATATCGAGTATTGTAATACCTTCCTGCTCTTACGGTTGAATAGTGGTGTTTGTTTTCCTGAAAAGTAAAAGAAAAAAGAAGAGTGACAGTGATTTGTGATAGTGTTGTGTTCAGGCACGTAGTAGTTTAAAAACCTTTACCTGCAGGGTGTCCTCTACAAAAATCTGCTCTTTTTTTAAATTTCATGTTGGATATGGGTGAGAATGGTTGTTGTATGGATAAGTTGCTAAATTCTCTAACTCTAGTATCAGTTTTCTGTTATGCATCTGTTATTTTGTTACACCCAGGATCTTTTTCATCAAGTTGACAGGCAGCTCTGATCTATCAATGTACAACTGTGACCAATTAACACTTACCTATTAATCAGTTAGCAGTTAATTAGTTACCTAGAGATCAATCAGACACATTCTTATGTTTTTCATCATCTTATCAATTTAGTTACAAAGTGATGGTTTAAACACTCATTAGTAAGGATTTCCTGACAAGTTTTTTTTATCTTGGTCCTGACTCAAGTCCTTTAATATTGGGTATCTGCCAACACTAAGTCTAATGATTATTTTTCACCTAATGACAAACCTTGCATGATGGATTCTTATGTGATTTCAATTTAAACAAAATTCTAATTACAATGGCCCAATGAAAACCAGATGGTGTGATTGTGTATGAGGTGGCAGGGGCAGCAGGCAATTATGTGGAAAAAGTGTGGAAAGGGTTAAAATATTAAGTTGAGGCCTGTAGGGCATCAGAGCTATTCTCAGCAAAGCAGAATGAGCAAAGTGCCAGTAAGAGAGAGAGAGTAAGAAAAGTAAGGTGTGTTTCCCTCCTCTTCTAGAGACACCACACCACTCAGGGTAAATCCATCCCTGGATAGGTCGACTCTTGCACTGCTAATAATCATTCATCTACAGTATTATGTTTAATGCTGTCCAGGAGACATGTTTGTTGGAGCTTTGAAAACCTAATTTTCCGGTAAGCTGACCATACTTAATTACTCTCGACTACTTTGTGATGTCCTACATCTCCCAGAATTCCATATTACACAAGGGTGTAGTAGCAGGCTTGTATGTGTATGTTGCTGTATGCATGTGTGAAACGAGACTTGCACTGAGGTAGCAAGTAGAGATGGCCAGCACAAGTCTGAGAAAGGCTTTTTCATGAAATATAGGTCTGTCACACTCTTAACTGAGCTTTTGAAAAGCTTGAAGGCAGTTTTATCAGAGGCGTGGCTGTTAATGGTCAAGATTTAGGGTTAATGATAGAGACTTTCTTCTCCCTCTCCTGCTTTTACACTCTAAATGCTTCATGGTAGATATATCTGCCAGTGCAATGGCATATTCATTGGGTACACACCTACACCTGTTTGTGTATTTTGTCGAGTTTGACTCTGCCGAAGTGGGAGGAAAGGTGCATTCAAGAGGATGTCAGAAATGATCAAGCAGTGCAGTGCAATTGGGTGTCAAGGATTACTGAGATTCACCCCTCTACTCAGGCAAAGTCAAAGGGATGCACATTAAAGAATATTCAGATTCAAATCTATTTTGGTGTTTTTTTCAAGCATGAAAGATCATTTACAAAAGATCTGCAACACTTTATGTGGATGACATGTTTGTATCAATATTTAAAAAAAAAGACTTCATCTGCACTTTTGGGTCCAGGCAAAAATTATTTAATATACCCAAGTTTCCAGTCAAAGAACATCTGTAAAGGAATAGTTTGTGATGCACTTACAAGATTTCTTGTTCAGGCACTTGAGAGGATCGATACAATGTCTGTATGCTAAATACAAGACTTCTACCAGGCTTCCAGTCTCAGCTAAAGCTTTCCTGACTTTAGTTACATAATGGATATCAACTGGATGAATAGATATGAGAGTGCTATTTGTAATTTTATCTAACTTGTTGCAGGAAAGCAGACAAGCATTTTTTCCTACATTTTGAACTACAAAATTACATAAGCAACCTGTACATCAGCAATTTTAAAATGATTAAGTTTAATCAATTGCAATAACTGGACAAATGCAGTGCTCACCACTCATTGATCATCAGTTCAACAAAATGCACAGGAATAATTAAGCCAAATAATGGAATGTAAATGACCATAGATATTTTTTAATATTGTTAAACCACACAAAAGCAATCAATAAACATAATGCATATAAATTTTATTGTATTTTATTTATGAAAAGGAACTCACAGGTTTGGGTAGAAATTCGTCAAGCCCCGCTTGTGGAAAACTGCACAAGGACACCCAGTTCCCCTTGGGAGAAAGTCATCTAGTAAGACTTCTTCATTTTGTTCTCTCAATTACTAAATTTCCTCATCTTCCATGAGCTTAATGTTCTTAAAAGACAACAGTTATGTTATTGTAATTGGTTATGAATAAATCTCTATTGAAAATATTTTCTTGAACACTTGAAAAATGCAGCAAAGGCTTTAGCCATCAAATCACTTTTTTCTCTCACTGTGTTCTCCCTCTGTGTGTAGAACACCATTAATTAAAGCAAATAGAGCTACTTCCATTAGCTTTGTCTTTGTGTCCCACTAACAGAGGTGTCATTCACTTCATTCATTCAGCATGATGAAAGATTTCATCACTGATCCATGTTTAAAAGCATCATTTTTAGGTACCGTAGCCCTCTAAGGTGAAATACTACATGAGAGTCAGTTAGATGGTCCAGAGCTCAGCTCATCTACGTGATTTGAGATATGAATGAAGCCACTCTTGATAGACACGGGTAAGCCAGGGTTTCCTACAGACTCAATCCTTAAAGTCCTATGCCTACCAGCATGGAACAGTGGCCGCTCCATCGATCTCATTTTCACTAGCTCACTAGCTTGTGTCTGTGATGTACCAGAGGGCAGGACCTCCTGTCATCTCAGCACTCACTGCATTAAATGGGTTTTTCTGCTCTCTGCTGCACCACGAGCCATTTCATTAATAACATCTGTTGTTGTTGTTTAGTGATTGAAAGAGACTAAATCATCTGTTAAGAATACCTTTTTCATTCGTACAGTAAATCTGCACTCTTGTTGCTCTTCTTTCATTTCCTTTTCTCACAAACATCTCACTGTCTTTAACAACATTATTACATTTCTTCCTCCCACCTCCTCCCTCTACTTGCCCTCTTCTTTTCCTCTTCATCTTGTCGTCCAACCCTCTTCCTCCTCCTCCTCCGCCTCTTCCTCTCCTTCATCCCATCTCTCCTGAGGGCTGCAGCTCCAGCATCTCATCAGCATCAGAGTCTCGGGTCAGCCGGGAGGGTTAGAGCAGGAGGGGGTTTCTTACACCAGCATATGTGTGTCTGTTGTTGATTTCAGCACATTTTATGAGTGTGTATAGTCCCTCATCCGTCCCTTTACTTAGGCCTTTTTAAGCCGTGTGTATGTGTGTGTCAGAATATATATCTGTATTGGAGTTCAGTCCTTCATCTTCAGTCTCCAGGCCCAGACCTTTACATGTTTATTCTTCATTATGTCAAATAATTTCTCGCCTCACCTCTCCCTCTATCTCTCTTCTCTCTTCACTGGTCCATGCCTCCCTGGGTGGTGTATGTAATTATAAGCTCTTATCTATTTTTCTGTCACACACAACTACACTCTGGAGAGAGCTCAGTTGATGTCATTATCTCCAATAATGGCTCAGAGGTGCAGTCCCCCCTTCAACCCTACCTCATCCATTCTCGCCACGTTCCATCATATACACTATAATTGCTATTTATTGAAAATATCTCCCACATCGTCTCCCTCCCCTGTGCTTTCTTTTGGCTAATGCGCCCTCCTCTACAGACAGTCATGAGAGTGGATATGTTTTAATATGCTCTAATATGCTCATTTATTCAATATGCAGGGGGATCTCCGCCAACACCGTCATAATTGGATTTCTCTTTCTTCATTTTCAAGCCAAGTGACAACAGCCCTCAGAGAAAACATGTTTTCATCAGAAAAGTGCCAAAGTGCTTTTAGCAAAGGCTGTTACACAAATGGACAGTAATTTGCACAGTCTTTATCCACAACAAGTCCTCTAAATTTAATGACAAATCAAGTTGGCCTCCCATCAGCAGGGTGACATCATGTCTCTGTGCCCTCTAATTGCTAGACATCACAGTTTAAAAGGAAGTTTGTGATGTGATAATGCCATGGATAAGGTCTGGTTATGTGATGTTTACATGGGCTGCATTGTGAAAGCAGCATGTTAGCAGCTTTAGCTGCAGATTCCCCATTGGTCCTCCTTAGTTTCCAGTTTTTCTGTCAGGATGTGTTTAGGCTCAGTATTGATTGTGGGTCACCTGTGTTGTTTGTTATGCTCAGAACTTAACACACAGCCACTGTGGCTTTGTGCATAAAACTAAAGACAACAGATGTAATCATGTTTACTCCTGATTCAAATTTTAGTGTCTTATTCTGTTTGCTTGTTGTTGTTGTTTTTTGACAATTTAAAAGAAAGAGAAGTTAATTTGTGTAGACAGCAGGACTGACTGAAACAAATATGTAACAATTCTAAATTCATACAAGATGGAGGACTAAAAAACTGTGTGTACAAATCTCCCAAGTAAAAGTCAAAGCATCCATCCTCAACAACATCCTCTGTTTTTCCTTACTGTAAAATGTTCCCGACCTCCACCTTTGCTTCTATCAAAAACTACAACTGCTAACAGAATTTTCACAAAAATGTCAACCAATATTTTTACAAATGATGACTTATATTCTCATATCTACTAAGGGAAAGTCTCCTTATTTCATTCAGCCTTTAGTCCTTGCAGGGACACTCAGCCTCACTTATGATAAATGCCTTCACAAGGCATGGATATCCACTGCTTAGGACCAGCTGTCCTCACAAGCAACTATTGTTAATTGTATAAGTCACCAAGGCACTCAAAGGTTAGATCAGTTTCCTTGCAGTGAATGCCTGACGTCAGCTCTATTTTCTGATTCTCCAGCTGAGAACAATGGCATATGAACTGAAACCACAAATAGGAAAAGAACAAATGAGTGAGTAGTTTTGATAGAATGCTAGGCCCTGTGCTAAATGCTAGCCACCCCAAAAATGTCACTCATGTCCTTGCTGTGTCCCCCTGCTGCCAGAAAAAAATGCCCATTACTCCTCCTTTAGTCATCTCTCTTCCCATGTATCTGTATGCAGCAGCACTGTGAATGGGCTCTGACATACACTACAGCAGAGGCACAGAAAGCCCCCATAATCTTCCCTGCATATGTGTTTGAAGAGGTGGAAGTCTTTCAACTGAATGCTAAACAGGATCTATTAGGATTAAGTCTGGGTATGAAGCAGTTTAGCTTATTGCTGACTCTGTTTCACAAGTAGAAATGTGGAAGTGCTCGCCACTTGAACCACAAAGCGACAGATTTCTCTCATGTGGCATGCAGAGCCTCGCTGAGCTGCTCAGGCAAACCTGGGCCTTTTTTTAGAAAGCGCCAACAGATAAAGCTTTTGAGTTGAGTATCATCATTGATGTTTTGAGGGTTCATTAGTGACTGGTCATTATGTTCACTGATTTCCTGAGGCCAACCATCCGTGAGAGCCCATTAACCCCAGACATTAAGAGTAATTAGGCAAAGTGCTTACTTTTTGTGCAGATATTTTCACTCTGTGGATTGTTTATGTGGATGTATGCATGAAGCTCTGAAGGCATTTTGCACCCTACATTAGTTAGGAAATTGACCTCTCGGTGCTCTATTTCTGTATTCCCCAGAAACTATTCCTATAGGCAGTGATAAAAGTTTGACTCAGACAGGGAGAAGAGGAGAGAGATTAAACATCAGTGATTGTGTTAATGCCAGGAGGGATTCTGTCGGTTGGAGAAGGCCACTCTCACATGCACATATACGCTGTACGCATATATATACACACAAAGGCATTATTAAATGTCTTCATCTCACTGTCAAACGGAATGAAAATCCTCATTTAGAAGCAACATGTTTTTGTCCCTCTTGGAGTCTCTGCGCTGCATTCACTTCACTCTGCCTTACTCTTGCTGTACACCCCCATACTGTTTCCACGACACTCAGGCCAATTCCCTCAATGAGAACACTTTAATCATGATGGCAGATCCATATATCCCCACCCCCTACATTCACGTGCTCACACACACACACATACACACTCGCTCACTCGCTTATTATTAACACACATCCTCTGGGAGGACAAAAGGCAAGCTTCGTCTGATCCGTAATCGCTCTCTGGAGTCCCTCACCCCACTCCCAATCCCTCCGCGTGCCTCCTACGCTATCACAATCATCAGGAAAATAACTTTACAGATTCTGTTTAATAACACTGCTGGCACGCACGAGGAACCCACAGAGGAATACTAGTTTCTGTCTCATCTCCCCTCCTGACACTACCTGTCAGTGAGCAAGACATCACACAGCGCGGTGCTGGAGAAACGATCAGAACTCCCCTTAACCGCCAAAACTTGTCGCTCATCTGTCTTTTACCTCCCCCCCATGTTAAAAATAGACCCAAGCTGTCAAGTGCCAACTATGTATTTCTCCTCTTTCTCTTCCTTTTTTACTCACTCTCCTCATTGACTTATATTTTGCTGGCTGCAGCATTTTTTTGGTCATTACAAAGCATGTGACAGACTATATGTGGCTTGTCATTATAAACTGTTCGCCCATTTTTCTTCATGTCAGTCACTGCTTTTATGTCCACTTGTCAAGGCAGTATACTCGAGAGAATGAAAAATTGCTTAAGGCACAATTACAAAGGTTGCAAACGTCAGTAATGTTTAAACTTTGGGCACAGCTTCATGCATATCTCAACAATATGTGAGTCAAGAAGGCAGATTTTTTTTCCCTAGAAGTCAGTGATATGGTCATTTAGGGAGCTGAAGATCTGAGAGTGACATTAATTTTCAACTTGTTTAATTAAAAAGAAATATATATGCATGTGTTGTTTAAAAGCTTGTACCACAAATTTCTGGTGGCTTTTATCCTGTAAATGTAGTGTTTTCTTCTATTGTTAAAACATGAATTTGATATAAAAATCTGACCTTGTGTGCAAAAAACAAGAGCAGAGTAAATCTTACAGTATCCGAAAGATGACTCCTAATTGACAACATGTTGAACAAAAACACCATAGAGTAAGTGGTAGTCAGCATATTAAAGTAAAGCCTGTATGGTTTTTTGGCCAGTCAGCAGCAGCTTAACTCATCACAGAATCACATTCCCTCAATCATATAAATCTGTTTACTCTGTTGTAATGTTATTTCCATGCAAGTTTAACTGCATATCTGTCAGTTTTGGTGTTTGAATGAATACTCACAATTGTGGTTGATTCAATAAAAATTTACTTTGAGAAATATGCAAAAGATGAAAGAAAAATAAAAGGAAGAAAGATAGTTTTTCTTAACTGGAGGGTAAGGCTGTACAATAAAGATGTTTTTTGAAGTGGACTGACATTAACTGTGGCAAATGTGCAGCTTGTGAAGAACACAAAGCTCAGAATCAAAGTGAGGAGGGAACGTCCGCTGCTTTCATGAGGAGAGATGCCGATTAGACTGTTGTCCTTCGGTAGACTTTTGTTTATGTTTGTCCATCAAAGTTACAAAAGTGAGTTATGCAATAAATTACTGGTACATTCATAATGTGTGATAAGACTGGAGATGTGTTCGCTCTGATGTATGTGTGAAGACTTCTGTGTACACCCAAGTGTACAGATGCAAACTTGCAGGCTTACAAACACACATGCAGAATTTTAATCGTTGATTCTTATCGCTAATGGATGGCTCATTTATCTTCCCGTCAGTGTTTGATGAATGGGTTATGTAAATAGTTGGTGTCTGCATGTCCAGACAGATGCGTGTGATTAAATTTAACATGGCTTCTGAAATGAACCCTGAGTGAGTTTAAAGCTTAAGGACAACACTTTTAGTTACCACTCTGTTTTGTGATGTGCAGACAATGTCATCTGTTAAAGGGGAGGTTTAAGGGATGTATTCACTCGATAAAGAAAAGATGAGCTTTTATGAACAAATCCTCTCAGTCAAGTGTAATTAAAATTAGGAAAAAAGAAAACAACATTACACATTTTCAGGATTCACAAAGAATCCTTGTCAAGTGTTTTTCTCAAAAAAAATTGTTGAAAGATCCATCAAATCACCAGTTTTTTTTTTATTGTTATATTGGTGTAGTTTTGAAAAAATGAAAATATGCATGTGGAACAGATTATGGGACATATGTCCTTTCCTTGTTTGTGGATGGACTGATTTTTACAAACAAGGAAAGAATTTTGTGTCTTCCACCAGCTCATTGTCAGCTGACTAAATAAGGGTGGAGTGACACTAAGTGCAATGAGGTTGATTAGTCCCAGCCTAGTTGAACTTGCACTCGGTGGAGTGATGTCAGCCTGAGGTTGTGCACACTAAGGTGGTGCGTGACACCTCCCAATGCTTCTCAATAAATCATAAACTCTCGGAGAAGAGAAAAGCCGGTGGTGTGATGTAACAAAAACAAGACTGGGTGAAAACCCAGTATATAGCTGACTATAGGATGACTGTCTGCACCTCACCTCCTCCAAACACACAGTGAACCTAAAGTCTGCACAAAATGGCAACAACACAGCCAAAAAGCTCTATATTTATTTTCATTATTACTATTATTATTATACACAAGATGTACTGGTAACTGGAGATGAGAATAGATAAAACAGTGAATGATTCAAGTTTGGGTTTCTTGATCCTGCACATTGACTTAAAGGTGTAGGTGTCAAGGTCAAGGGCTGCTACAAAAATACTAATACAAGCCTCATACTGCATCTCCTGGTCTTACTCAGCAGATGAAGCTTGCCCAGGAGTCATGGAGATGATTTATTAGTTGTTGTGTGTGTGTGTAGCATTTTGATCATGTGCTTACACATTGGATGTGAATGTCTCCTTGGTCTTGACTTGAGTCAATGACCTTTGACCCCTTCTCTGATGATGCTGTGAGCTGTTTTGGTCTGGTTTTCACACAGCAGATGTTGTCAGTTTCTGGTACCTACTTAGACTCAAGTCAAGCAACAGTAAATTTGTACTTTTTCTTGTTATTGAATATTAATTCAAGTAGGAAGCTCTTTTGTAGCAACACTTAAGACACACTAAACTAATAGAAAGAGAATTTTTCTTGAAGAGGATTTTAAAAAGGAGATCAAAATCTACTGCTCCTCAAATGCCCCACAACATTCAATAGATAGAATACCTAGAACTTCAAACTGCTCGATCAAAGAGCTGTATTACAATAAGCTGAAGTACATCAAGAGTTTTAGACCTAGTTTGCCAAAAGTTTAACATTTTATCCAAGACAGAGGAAATTTGCAACATCTCAGTCATCTTTAGGGACCCTGAGACAGAATGAGTGAAAGTAAAAATAAAAAAAAGACAGTGGCGAGATGATGAGGGAGAGAGAGGCTGAAATAGAAAGAGGCAGATGACGCAAAGGAGATAAAGAAGATTTTGTTGAGAGTCAAAAGGTGGAGAGGAGGGCATGGAAAGAGAGAGAGGGAAGGGCAAGGAGAAAGGGGGGAGGGCAAGTGCAAATGAAGAGTGCAGCAGATAGGGCCAGATACTGAGCTGGAGATTTGGCTGTTTAATCGAGTCGGTGAGGATTAGAGCCGGATTATGTAGGAATAGCGGCATAGCAGCAAATTAGCCCGGTAGCTTTAATCTGGGAGGCGGACAAAGCCAAAGTACTTGACCAGACGGCAGTGTGTGTGTCTGTGTGTGTGCTATATGCAAGTAATGAGGTGACAGTTTATGATGTCGTAGTTAAACACAAACTGATCCAGATCTTTTATGCTTCATTGGAAAAATTTGAATAATTGATTTGTTGTTTGAGTAAATTTTTAAGCACAAGAGTCAAACTGAACAAACTGTTGGTCAGAAAAAACATATTGTGGTATTACCTTGTGCTCTAAGTGTAAAATTAATTGATTAAACCTGTAGAGGTCATTTAAAGTACATACTGATTGTTGAATCAGGTAAATACTATTTTATTATTTCAGTTCACCTGCTCTGAAGGGGATTTTTTTCATTCTAACTTATTATGTTTTAT